>JAPFFP010047191.1:0-10508 GCA_026153255.1 Solanum medicagineum | reverse complement strand
GAGGTTAGTCAGTAAAACAGGGGAAACTCTGCCAAAATTTCGGTAGATTTCCTGACTAACCAAGTTGGGATTTCGGGTTAGTGGTTGTCTGAGTGCCTAATCGCCACTAGTCACGGCCCCTGGGTTGGGTCGTGACATATTTTTAATATTATGTTTGCAATAGAAATCATGTTTATTGGATTTCATTTTTAAATTTGTTTAATTATTCTTTTTGTAATATTAAGCATGTCTTAGGAATCGTTAATATGCTAGATATCATGCCTATAGGTATTTATTATCTTCATTGATTAGAAATTATGCTTAGGCTTAAGTATTCTTTTATTAGCAAACATGCCTATAGTAAATCTAAATAAGTGTCCTGCTCATTGTCTCTTAAAAGGCTAAGTTATATTTTATTTTGTTTTTCTTTCTCCGTTAGAAAATCATGCCTATAGGAAATATTTTCCTCAATGTGATACACACAATGTATTTTGTACCTTTGTTTGTGCTTTTGAGCACGTTAGATAGATAATTGTTTGGAGGCTATTTGAGATCTATGTGCTAATTGCTCGTCTTGACTGTTTTGTTTGACGATGAGTCATAGGAGCCCTAGATTCCTTTTTAGTCTAGAACCCCAAAAAGTAGAAGTTCAATGCCTTTTGAACATTAGAGGGGATGCTAGACACTTTAGGAAAACGATTAGAATTTTTCATTTCTTTTAGTGCGCCTTTAAGATTAATAATAAATCAACTTAGGAAAGTGGTAGGGGTATATAGCACCCTCAGATATGATTAGTCAAACTCGAGGTTAAATAGCACACAACTTTTGTTTTCATTCTTAGGCTTAATTAAGCCATACAAGCTAAATGACAATTTTGTCCTTCGAAAATTAAAAGCCGAGTAATTGATCCGAGTGTAAACTAAAGTGCTTACTTTAATCTTTTTCTCTCTTATTTTAATTGCATGGGGTAGTTAGATTTATTTGTTGTCTTTACTTTCTCTTGATTGTTTAATTTCTCACTTAGAATCAATTAGGATAATTTCTGAAAAATAAGAGACCTCTATTTGTTAACCCCCAAATAAATCATAGATACGACCGGGACCCACATTTGTGGAGCTCGAGAGGTACCTAACACCTTCCTCTCGAGGTAACTTGAACCATTACCCATTCTCTGGTTGACTTTACCTTAGCCTTAGACTTCGTTTGGGCTTAGAATGGTGTCCTAATGCGCCTTAATTCATTAGGTAGTGACTCTTGAACAATTCAAATCCTAAAAGAGCCCTTGCCACGATGTCGTCTAGGTTCCCGTATTTTGGCGAGAAAAATGGGGTGTGACAGTATGTCCTCAAGTTCACCAAGTTCACCAAATATGCTTCTTTCATGGTTGCGGATCCAAGGGCCCTTATGAGAAAATTCATTTCACGCCTTTCAAATTTGGTGTCCAATGAGTGTAAGACAGCCATGCTAGTGAAGGAGATAAATATCTCCCAATTGACAACTTATGCCAAGCAAATAGAGGAGGAGAAGCTAAGGGAAAGAGAAAGGGAGTCCATGAGGGCTCGGGTAGATGGTGGGGGCTATTCTCACCAAATAATTGAAGGTCACAAGTTTCAAGGTGGCTGAAAGGAATGTGGACAAGGGTCTACCAACACTCCGTCTCCACATGCCATTAAAGACAAGGGGATAGATCCTAAGCCTCAAAGCTTAAGATGTCCCAAGTGTAGAAGGCTCCACAAGGAAGAGAGCTTAGTTGGTTCAAATGTTTGGTTTAAGTGTGGGAAGCGCCGACATCATGCCAAGGATGGTAGGAGTGGCGGTGCATGGGCCCAATGCCAAGGTAGGCAAGTCTAAGAAGCCCCGAGGACCATTCATTTATGCTCTCTATGGTCGCCAAGAGGTTGAGAGGCCCCGGATGTTTTTTTTCAATGTTGACGCATATATTAGACCCAGGAGCTAATTTCTCATTTCTAACTCCTTTTCTTGCAAATAGATTCATGCATGTCCTAAGGTCCTTTATGAAGTAAGTACCCCAGTAGGAGAGTCTATTGTTGCACTAAGAGTCTATAGAAAATTTTCCTATGTCTATCTTGCATAAAGTTGTCCCTAGTGACTTACTAGAACTCTCCATAGTCGATTTTGATGTTATATTTGGGATTAATTTGTTGCATGCTTCTTATGCCTCAATCAATTGTAGAACTCGTAAAGTCTGTAATACCTCACAAGTTATAAGATCAAATCAAGGCTAGAAAGGAGAATTTTTTCAAGTATATAAAATTCATGAGGATGAAACAAGGTTGGACATGGTTTTTCCAAGGATTCTGGCCAAGGGTACCTTCTAAGAAGCCCTTTACAAGTCGAGGAAGGCACCACTGGTCGTGAAATAGCTCATGAAGGTTGCCTTAGGAAAAAAGGGGGCTGAGAAGTGGCACTACGAGCCGCTCCATGGGTCGTGGTGCACACCAAGCCATGTAAAGGGTTTTCATGGTGAGATCCTTACGCAAATCAATAGAACTTCCTTTCCATGGAGCACACCACGAGTTGTGGTTCACTTTACGGCTCGTGAAGTGCTTTCGTTAAGATGTCAGGTGACCTTTCAAAGTCCATTCAATTGGGGATAGTTCATTAACCTCCCAAAGAGTTCCATGCGTTCCATATCACTCCATGCACTCCATAACACTTAACCTCTCATTCACTGGCTCAAACGCTTTATGCATCCACTTTTCAAGCTCTAATCAGAGGATCTCCATAGAACCCTAAAGACCAATATAAATTCACCTTCAAGCCTTTAATCCAAGCTTATTCATGTGGTTCATTGTCATTATAGAGTTCTTACATAAAGACGATTTCAAAGGATTTCATTACCTAAGTTTTTTGCATGAACCGATATAAGGATCAACTTCAAATATATATATATATATATATATATATATATCCTTGCATAAATGTAACTAGTTGTCCTACAATCTACCAAATTGAATATCAATGAATTAGCTTTCTAACGCATCTGGTTTTACCTAATTTCAAGTTCGGAGTAAGAAGTTATGCCCGTTTTCGTAGAACAGTTAGTGCTAAATCAGTGAGCTTTCACGAACCATGAAAAGCTTCATGGTCAGTATAACCATCCGTGGTACTTTCCTATTTGACTTTTAATTCATATTTCCTTAAGGAATGTTTTGTAATTTGGTTCACTTCAAAGGCCTTTTATGACCTTTATGGCTATTAAAATACCCCTAAATCAGCCCTCACGCATTCATTAAACTCCATTCTCAATTCTACCACTTAGATTCAAAAATTGAAACTCCCAAAGCTCCTTTCATGTCAAGCTTTGAAGATTCAAGTTGGGAAATTCAAGGAAGATTCAATTTCAAGTTTAATTCAACTTATTTCTCCTATCTCCTCAAGGTAAGTGAGATTGATTCATGATTCTCTTCCAATCATGAAGATCCACATTTTTATTTCTTCAATTTTATGATTTCTATGAATTGCACATAAATCTTTCAAATTAGTTTTAATTTCTTGAAATTGATCTATGGGCTGAACTTAATTATCGATTTTATGATGATTTGAATCTTACTGTTAAGATTTACATTGATTTTAGAAAGAATTTAATAAGCATGTCCTTTAATTTATGAATCCACGGATGGGGTAAATTCAAGTATGTTTAATATTGATTTCTTCATGGATTTCATATGATTTCTTCCTATTATATTGTTTTAACTATGAATTCTAATTGCTCATGCTATTTCTTCTGTCTTCATGACAAATGCTGTAAGGACCTGCATTTTTTCAAGCTTAGTTATGTTGTTTAAGGTCATCATGGTCCCCTTACGTTAAGCCAAGTTCGAAGGGACTTCTGTTTGATAAGTTCGACACAAGTATTGGTAGAAGGGTTAATTTTAAAGGGGCATGTGTTTTAGTACACTTAGAACTGAGTGGTCCATGACATGTCAAATGAAATCCCTTTGAGTTAAATTTTCAACGCACTTGGTTTTACCTCATTTTGAGGTCAGATGAAGTAGTTATGACCGTTTTCGTGAGACCCTCTTGTGCAATAATGTCATACGGACAGTTAGACGAGCAGTACTTCCTTGGATGGGCTGTTTAGATGGATTAGGGATGAAAATGGCCATTTTCGGCCTAAGGAATGGGAATCTTTTTGAGTTAGCTTCTTAACGCACTTGTTTTCACCTCATTCTAATGTCAGATGAAGGAGTTTTAATCATTTTCGTGACACACTCTTCTGCAGTGTGTCAAACGGACAACTTGACGGGCAGTGATGTCTTTGATGGGCTGTTTGGGTTAGCTAGGACTAAACAAAGGCTCTTATTTGCCTAAGGAATGTGACACGGTCAGTCGCATGGGCCATGTGGCTTGCCACTGACCATGTGGAGGGTCGTGAAGTGTGCAAATGCGACAAGGTTGACATGAGAAGGAGTTTTGTGGCTAAGTGTTTCTTGTGCCACGACCATCTTCACGGGTTGTGGCATGCTTGACGAGCTGTTTGGCCAGGTGTGGAGCCTACTTCTCCCATTTTTTCCACCAAATATGGTTGGAAGGACCACTACATGGTCCGTGTAACACCACACGGTCCATGAAAGTGGCCGTCAAAGTGACGTCAATGCTAACTTTTTGTCAAGTGTTCCAATTCGAATTTTGAGGCTAAGTCTTGTTCCAAGGGCACTCCACACGACTCGTGGAGTGCCACACTGCTAGTCAAACCTCCAGTGGGGGCACATTTTGTCAAAATTTCCATCTGATGTTTAATGACGTTTTTGTAAATTTTAATTACTCTAATGACCTTTTTGGACTTCCAATGCTATCTTAACCTCACCAAAAGACCTACACCCTATTCCAAAGGATCAAACTCATTACTCTCATCTCAGATATACTCTCAATTCTCCCAAGAGCCTCCATCAAGACCCCAATACAAATTCAAGAAACACAAGTGTAAGCTTTGGATTCCAAGACCCACATCCAAACTTCAAGCATTTCACAACTCAATTTCAAGAAACAGAAAGTCTTAGGTATGTGGGTTGAAACTTGATTCCTTCCAATCAAGGAGACCCAAAATTATTTTTAAGAAAACCTACATGGATTTTGCTTACTTTAATTTGAGGTTTTAGATATTATGATTCCTAAAATGCTATTGATGCATGAGTAGTGTTTATTTGATGATTTTAATATGATTTAAACCATTATATGAGGATTTACTTTGGGTTAATGAAATTATAAGTATGCATGTCCCCTTTAAGAATTATTTATGCATGGGTGATTACACTATGGATTTAAATATGGATTTAATTATGTTTTCACGTCAATTTCATATTATAAATATTGATTTTAGATTTAGTCTTAATTACCCATGTCATTCTCTCATTTTTCATAATATATGCATTCATGTACTTGGATTACTTTGAGTAACTATGTAATAGGTTAAGCCCAATTTTGTGGTATGATTTTGATAAAATGTTGGTTATGACAACATTGTGATCACATATATGTCTATTGATTATGGCTCTATGAGCATTTTGAGTGCTTGCACCATTTTGTATGTGAATGGGCTATTCCTATGCATGATATTATGACTATGAAATTACAATTTAGGCATTTGAGCCTAAGTATGAATTATTATGAATGGTGTTTGGCTTTTAAGCCGAATTGTGCATTAAAATGATTTGGAAAATGACTATTGTCTCTTTGAAAGTATGTATATGTATAATATAAGTATTCTTGTGGGATGACGACTTAGCACCGATGGATTGAGGGGGTGCTCTCTATCTTTGAACTATGTACCTAGCATAGGGTCCTTCCCGAAATGGTATATGTTCCCATAAGGAGATAAAATGATTTGATTTGATTTGTGATTTGTAGAAATCCTATCCGAAATGGGATGTGTTCCCGTAAGGGAGGTTGCTTCATAAGAAATGGGATGTGATCCTGTAAGGTGAAGTATGGTTTACCTTTGGCAAGTAGACCACCTCTTTACCGGTAAGGGGTATTCATTGGGATTCAAAGTAATACCTCGCTCGTTCTTACTCATGTTGGTTAAGGTCACATTCCCACTATGAATATGAGCATCATTTTCCCTTGTCATTGCATGTTGTTATATTTACATTCCTTGTTATATATCTCTTTCGATAGTATCTGCCCTTGTCATCTATCATTGATATGCGGGTTTTGGTAAGTTACATGCATTGCCCCCCACATACTTAGTACATTCAAACGTACTAACGCATAATCTTGCTTACATGATTATACCACGTAGGGACCGAGGACCTTGATCATCCACCGTTCGACGCTTAGCTTGGATTCTAGTTTTGCTTGTAGTGGTGAGTCCTGTCTTTCAAGGACGAACCACCATCCACTATCTATATTACCTCTTTCATCTTTGTACTTGAGGGTAAGCCCGAGGTATGTCTTGGCCCCCGATCCATCTATGTAGAGGCATTGTTTGACACCTTGTAAACCTCTTTACAATATATGCTATGAGTTATGGTTAAGTGTATGTTATGTATTTGGTTATCTTTGAATACTGATATATGACTTGAATCTTATGTTGATGGAAAGATTCTAAGTCCCGAATTGGCCCCATAGCTTGAGTCATATTTTTTCGTCCCTTAGAACTATGTGTTGATTGTTGATTATGCTTTCAAACCGATGATGCGAGTTTTGGTATCTTGAGTCTTGTTTGGGAACTCTCACTTTCCCATACGCCGTGTCACATCTAGGCCCTAGGTCCGGGCCGTGACATATGATACATGAATAAGTATTTTCATGAGATTTATGATGTGGGTCAAGACCTAATTATGATTCTGTGATTTCGAGCAAGTATGGTTGTGACATGACATGTGATCACATATTGTCTATGATATGACTTTTAAGCACTTATAGGTGTGTATACACCATCATGTACAAGTATGAAGGAACTATTCTTATGCATAAAAGCATGACATGAAGTAGCAGCTGCAAAATGGGTAAGTTATTTGGGTATTATCCAGATTTAACCATTTTAAATGAGTTGGGTACCCAACCCATTTAGGATGGATAAAAAAAGGATAAAGCTCATATTTACCTATTTAAAAATGGTTAAACTATGGGTAAAAGTAACTCATTTATAATGTAAATTAATTTTTTATTGGAAGAAGTTGGGTGGGTGAGGGTAAGTAAACTTTTGAACTTTCTAAAAATTAAATTAAACTTTTTATTGGGAGTGAAATTTATTTTTTGACATTTGGGGATAGGGGTATACATCGATCAGTTCGATTTTATACATTATTGGTTCAATTTATCAATTTTTAAATATGCTAAAATAGTAGCAAATCAATAATTTTATGTTCGTAACAGTTCAGTTTTCGATTTACCCGATAAGAATGATAAATGAGAATTTTCCTTAATAAAGTAGATGGAGTACGAAGAGTGAATACAAAAGACTAAAATGGATAACTAATAACTTAAGTACGATAAAGATTAAAATAGATAAAGTACTGTTATAGTATTTTTTTAATTAAATGGTGGCATCAACTTCTGTTAAATAAAAAAAGTTTCTTACAAAGCCCAATCTCAAGCCATTAGGCCAAAGACGGGTCCAAAACAAAAAAACAAAGCATGGTCACAAACTTATCAACAAATAGATACAACTGTCACGCCCCAAAGTCCTAATAGGGCGGACTGGCACCGGTTGCCGATAAGGCTTGAGAGAACCAACCTATGTTTATGCGCTTTCTATACATATTATGAGGGATTTCTATGCTTGACATTCCTTTAGGTAAATAAATAGTGATAAAAAGCCAAAAGGAAATGCATATGATTAGGCCGTTGGAGCCACGGTGTCTAAAGTACAAGACATGACCACACTTTAATTTACATAGTCTACAAAGCCTCTAGATAAGAGAAAGTATCTGACAAGGGTAGGGATTGGCCCAGCCTCAACTGTCTGTACAATATAAACATATAAGCTCTAGACACACACAAAGCCCCAGAGCAACCTTGAGCGTGGTATCAACAACTGGATATCCTGTACTCCTTCTAGGTAGATCTACTAGCACCTCTACCTGCAGCATGAAATGCAGGTCCCCCATGAGGGACGTCAGTACGAGATAATGTACTGTATATGTAAAGCAGGATATACTATATGTGAAGTAATAACTCAAATGAGACCATGCACTAGTGCAAGATTAGAGACCACCTTTGGTTATACATTAGAATCATGTACTTTATGTTCTTTATATTACTTTGCCTTTACTTTATAATCTATGCACAACTGTAATACAAATGACCAACTGATCAGTGGTAAAACTATAATGGGATCGTCCCTGTCTAGGTTCTTCTTTAACCCCTCGGGCTACCGCCCGTGATAGGATCGTCCCTAGCTAGGTGATTCTTTCACCCCTCGGGCTACCACCCATCAATAACCAATATACTTTACTTCATCTTTCAATTATCTTTGAGATGATTCTTTTGGTGGTCACAACATTTGAACTGTAGGACTATATATGTAGCATGTGACATGTAGATAATCATATAAGACAATATGACAATAAAAAAGAGTACGTTACACAAATAATGAAATGCGTATGAAATAGAACAACTCGTGAACTTTATTTAGTAACAAGAACCCATGTAACCTGGTATCCAAGCATGTATGCTGATTTGAAGGTGACTATGTATGGAAGCATATGAACATTTCAAAGATTGGAGACATGGTTAATAGTTTTGTCAGAGTTGGCAAGTGCCTTTATGTGCCAATGAAGAATCTAGATTTCATGCCATGTAATACGAAATCAAGTAGCCTTACATACCTCATTGTATGACCTCGTTACTACCTTGGGTTAACCTTGCCATCCTCCAAATATTTATCTACAACTTGGTAGGTGATAAAACTAGCATTAGAAGCCAATAGATACATCTTGGCAGCCCAATCACATAAAAGAACAACACACGAGCAGCAAGCGGGTATTTATGAACCCAAGCGTATTCTTTCAACCTTTCCACCCCTAATCGTACTTTCTAATACGCATTCGCATGTACACATCATGTCAAGACTATTTAGTTCTAGAAAAGTCTTACGACATCCCACAAATCACAACACATAACAATTCTACACAATCTACAAATGGACAGCATAACGTTACCTCCCTTTGCTACATTTCAACACGATTCCAAACCTGTTCCAACTCTAACAAACTGTTCCAACAACATTTACACATACAAGTAGTACTAAAACAGTCTTAGAACAGCACCCAAGAAGTCATAAAGTACATGAGCCAATAACCTTCCATCCAATAGCCCACAAGTTCCAATCCACATTACACTTAAGATAACACAATAAAACGTGTTTGTTAAATGAAAGCAAAATCAGGGAAGCAACCTTAGGGTAATATTTATACCTCCAACCATATTAATAACATCAATTTCTCTTCATAAAGAATCCCACAAACCATAGAGAAGTCACTAAAACAAAACGCAACTGTGCAGCAACTTTCTAAATACATGCTGTCCCAAAATTCTAGAACAAACATACTATCATATACTTGTTGTTTTTCGTAAAAAACCATACTAAACACATGTGTAAAATTACTTACCACTACCTTAGAGGTGTAGGGATTCTCCAAGAACCCTAGAAGTTCCTTTTAGCTGCTTTACAAAGTCAAGAGACGTTGAGAGAAAACTTGGAGACAATCTGCTTTTTGTTGGTCAAGTTAACAATGACTTGTGGGAGATGATTTAACCCTTTTTAAAGTGGGGTTTTGTCCCCCTTACTAAGGCATTCTCATCCTTATTTCACCAAGCTGGTGATGCAGCTCCTTTCTATTTTCATTTGGGCCTTTTGGGGCTCCAAATTGGTTGGGCATTTGCTGCCCATTTCAGCTTCCTTCTTAAATAGTTTGGGCCTAAAGTATCCAAGAAATTGTGATGTCTTTGGGACCTTTTAATATCCTCCTTGGGCTGAACATATAGTCCATTTATGATGCTAAAACATGGGCTAAAGTTACACCCTTAACACAGACTTTATTCATAATCGGACTTGGACAAATTCGACGTCGAGCCTCACCTCTGTTTAGCTAGCAATTTAAGCTAAGGAAGTAGGTGACTCAACTGCTAGCTTCTTCAGTTCTACGAGCACCTCAATTCTCTCACTTTGTTTAAGGCCGTGATCTCCTCAATTTGACACAAAACATGTATACACGACCCTCTTAAGCATTAGATACACATACCCCCCTATGAAATGAGATTCGACCACTTTTAAAAATGGGCTCTAACTTGACCAAACCATATCATGTTTCATTTGCATTGTACGAGTATTGTAAGTTGTGGGGTATTACATACAATCAGCAAAAGGAAAATTAGAGAGCCTTCTATAAAAAACCAACATCATTTTTATTATACTGATAACATGTAAGTATAATAAATCTCAAAATTTTATTTCGCCATACGCCCTACGTCCCCTCCCCCAAAATCACCCCACCACCCCTGCCCTCTATACAAAAATAAAAATAAAAATTTATTTTTACAAAAATTTAAATTCAAAA
>JAPFFP010047190.1:0-10508 GCA_026153255.1 Solanum medicagineum | reverse complement strand
ATATTTTATTCTTCATTATTACTATGTTTATATAATATAAAATTTCTTATCTATATATAAAATTACTTCATTAAAATTATATTTAATAAATTTTTTAGAAAATATTTTTAAATATTGAAAAAAATATATTAATATCAATATTGGACTAAAAAAGATGTCACATCACATTTTCTATTTTACCTCTATTATTACATACAAATATTTAGTAGAAGAAATTATCTAAAATTTATCAAAAAAAGCTACAAATCAAATTTTGTAAAAATATATATGTTATTCTTAAGTTGTAATAATTATTTCCTGAAATAAATAAATGAAAAAAATGATTTAAATAAAATTATATAAAAAACATTTATTAGGAGATAAAAGTAAGAAAGTTTAAAAAAAATTAATAGCATTGATGATAAAAGAAATTAAATATGATCATCTTTACTCTTAAAATAAGACAAAATAAAAATAAATAAAAAATAAATAAAATTTCTTTTCTTAATGTTTGTATGTATAATAAATAAAATAACTTTAACTAAAGACTCAAAAATAGTCAAAATAAAAGAAGAAATAAATTAGCAGAATAAAAAAGTTGAAAAAAATAATGTCAACGGTAAACTTTAATTAAAGACAAATTAGAAAAAATAAAATAATCTTTAATCAAAGATACATAAAAAATTAAGACAAAATAAATTAATAAATTACTTATTTTTCTCCTAATTTGATATGAATTTCACAAATAGATTAATTGTTTCTCTACATAATTCTTCTTACCGTTTGAAACACTAATCACTCTTCCTATAAATTTCTCAACAAAATGATTTTTTTTCTTTCATCATATACCTCCTTATGACAGGAATCAACATTCTTTCAAAAAATCTTATTTTGGAGAGAATATTTTTACATAATTTTTCTCCTTAAATCAATACCTTCAGAAGGATCATGAGTTACTCTTTGTTTCTCTCATCTTAAAGAAATCACAAGCTTAGAAATTTGTTGGACATCTCAATTGCGGTATTCGACACCCATGTATTCATCATCATTATTAAAGAAGATGCTAAGTTATAGAGTCCATTGTTGTTGGTTACAAATACTTATATATTTTAATTTTATAGTCTAGATGAACATAAATTGTTACAAAAAGTGAAACGTTTTTTATCTTTTCGTCTTTCATTTACTTAAGTGTGTATTAATAGGAGGGAAGCTTTAAAGGAACATGCTTAATTAGGTAATGCATTTAAATATTTTAAATTTTTGTTGAAAATATAAATAAAAAATAGAAAACAAAGATAAAATGTAAATATATATATATATATATATATATATATATATATATATATATTTGAATTGAAATAAGTAAGTATATTTTTGCCTAATTTTTTATTTATTTTTTGGTAAAAATAATTACATTCGATTGTGTAAATGAAAAATTAAAAAAATTATATTTTATTGAAAATTTTAGTCAAGTGTTTTAGCTTTTTAAATAATAACATTTCGTAACTAAAATATAATAATATAATGTACAAAGAAGGTTGGGGGAGGGGGGTGGATGAAGTTATAACTTTAAATAAAATTTGATAAATAAATCTAAACAACGAAGGTAGACGAAGTGACAAACTATTGAAATGGTAGTTTGCAATGGGGAATTAGTGAAATAAAAGAAAAAAAGTTAGTAAAATACTTATTTTTTTCATAATTTGATACGAATCTTATAAATAGATTGATTCTTTCTCTAAATAATTATTCTTACCCTTTGAAACACTAATCACTCTTCTTATAAATTGCTCAACCAAAATATTTTTTTTTAAACGTATATATCCTTATAGGAGTAATCGACTTTCTTGCAAAAAAATCTTATTTTGAAAAGATTCTTTTTACATGATCTTTCTTCTTATATCAATATTTTCAAAAAAATCATAAGATACTCTAGACATCGTAGTTGCAAAAGTTGACACCCCCTATATTCATCATCTTCATCAAAAGAAGAGGCAAAGTGGTATCCATTTTTATTGGTTACAAATACTCATGTGTTTTTAAATATTTCGAGTTTTTATTGAAATACAAATAAAAATTAGAAAATAAAGATAAAATGTCAAAAAAGGAAAAAACAAAAAATAGATGGAAATGCTGACCATAGAAAGGTGCCACATTAGATTGTCTATATACAATTTTATATCGATATAGATTTGAATTAAAGTATATTTTTTAGTCTAATTTTGTTTATTTATTTTTTTGTAAAAATAATTACTTTCGATTATGTAAATGAAAAAATAAAAAAAAATTATATTTTATTGAAAATTTTAGTCTAGTATTTTAACTTTTTAATGATAATCTTTTGTAATTAAAATATAATAGAAATAAAATGTAAGAAGAAGGTTAGGTTGAGGGTGGGGGGAAGGGGTAGACAAAGTTACAACTTTAAAATAAGTTGCAAGCCATTGAAATGATAGTTTGCGATGTAGAGTTGGTAAAATACAAAAAAAAGAATTAATAAAATACTTATTTTTCTCATAATTTGATATGAATCTCATATATAAATAGGTTGATTCTCCCTCTAAATAATTCTTCTTAGCCTTTGAATCACTAATTTATCAACCAAAATGAATTTTTTCTTTCGACATATATCTCCTAATGTAGGAGAAATCAATATTCTTTCAATATAATAGCCTCTCCATTTACACATATTTGATTATACAAGATTGAGTGTCGGATGAGCTAGCAGTGGGGTAGAATGTAGGGAGATACGAGGTGTATTTCACTGAGAAACTATATGATAGTTGAACTTTTTAAAGTACAATATTTTTCAACACGTTCGATAGCATATCACGATATAAAATATTTATAAATAATGTTTTAATATTATCCGTGCATCGCATAAATATGTATACTAGTATACATAAAACAATGACAGAAAAATGTCGAGTCCCTTTCATTTGAAAAGGAAAAAGGAAAAAAAAGTAGAAAATAATACATTCTAACATGGAATAAAAAGAATTGTTGGACCACGTTGTTCTCCTCTTTTTTCTTTTCCTTTTATTAAAAAAAAAAAGAGAGACCACATTGTTCTCAATGTTTGATTTAAAAAAAAAATAGAGTATTTATATATAATCTATACGCAAAATATTATGAGAGTGTAATGGGATAAAGAGACAGGGGGTTTCACATGGCTTATGAGATGATCAAGAGGTTAATATCGTGGATGTTCCGAAGATGAAAATGAGATAATTTCACTAAGGAAGTCTTTTTTTAAAAAAATTTTTAGAAATATATTTCTTTAGAAAAGATGTTTTCTAAAACATCTTAATTAATCAAAAATGAAAAAAAATTTAAAAAATTATATAAAAGATATATCAAATGCAATCTCTATCGTTAATTAAATGCATATTAAATGCAATCACTGTCTTTATTTTGTGATCACTTCAATATTTTAAAAAATAAAATATATCTTCAAATGCAATTTTAACTTTTTAAATATTTTTTAATTTAATTTAATTTAATTTTTTTAAAAACTATCACTTAATTCATGTTCTAAGAAAATGAAAAGAAAAAAAAAATTAGAGAATCAAAATGAAGGCCAACTCTGTTTTAAAATATTCAGTATGATAACCTAAGTTATTGTACTAAATAAAATATTTAAATATTTGCAGAATCTTTTTTTTTTTTAACTTTATAATGCAATTTTGTCACTTTGGATCTGGCTTTTAATTTTCAATTTCAAAAAATGAGTTGTTTAATTAGCAACGTGGCTGCATGCACATTGGAAAATCACTTGAAAAAAATCCCAGTATCTTTGTATTTTATTTAATACATATTTAATTATATTTAATAAAATAAAATAAAAAGGTTCTGCAAACTTGTATGTTCTTAATATTTATATAATAATATTTGTTCAGCATAAAGGTTTTGTGAAGATCTGATTTGTATAATTAAAATTTGCTTATGAGAAAGATTGCCTTTACATGCAAAATCTCAACTTTATTTCTGTACATTTAAATATACAAGAAAATAAGAATAAATTAGGGTGTGTTTGATATTGAGGATATTATTTGAGGGTTTTAAAATTTTTTTTTAATATTTGATTGATTAAAATATTTATTCAGAAAGAATAAATTCTTTAAAAATGAAATAATAACTTTCTTAATGAAAGTTGAGTGGAAAAAAAATCTATCATTGACATTGTAAGTTTATTATTTCCTCCATATCAACTTAACACCCTAAAATCTCACTCCCGTAGTATTTTTCTAGGATACATATAAATGTTCTTATGATAATATGTTTTACTATTAATTAATCAAATAATAAAAAATAAGTGGAAAACCATTTATTTTTCAAAATAAACATTTTCTTAATGAAAACATTTTTTCTATACCAAAAATTCCCTTAGGGATTGTAAAATATAACTAATAATTTTTTTTTTTTTTTAAATTGGTGAGAAGTAAAATATAACAACAATGTCAGATTCTTATTCTGATCGTTTTATATTTGATAGAAGAAAATTCAGAAAAAAAAAAGGTCTAATGATTATTAGGCGAACGCTCAATATTTATTGCTTTATCATATCTAATTTTGAATAGGCTGAAAAATTTAAGAGGTTTTTCATTCCTAGCTGGACTTCTAAGAGATTTCTAGTTAACAGCAAAGGAATCTGAATCATTGTGAATGAAATTAATACTTAGTTATTAATTCGATCAATTATAATATAATTACTTTTCAATCTCGTAACTATAAATTTTAAAATCTGACTCCATCTTTATTTAATTATTCCACCACATTTCTTGCTCATCGAGTGAGTCAAAATGTGGAGGAATAAAGAAATAGAAAATGGTTGAGTACAAGGTAATTAATAAAGTCTACAATCAACAAAGTCAAGTCAATGCTTGTCTGATTTCATTAGAATATATTATAATTTTTTTCACTTTTATTTGTCATTATTTCAATCTCTGAGGTTAACTTGATCAAATTTCAAATTAAAATTGAAGTAGCTAAATTTAATATTTGAAACCTAAAATTTAGATGCATGGCTGAAAACTATACGAAAAATGTTATAAAAAAAATACATCTTAAAATGTTGATCAAAATTCATATAATTTGATATCGATGAATGAAATAATGACAAATAAAAGTCACCACAAGATTATAAGTAACTATCAAATTGCTGCATATATACTTTAATTTCACCGCTTTATCTCCAAACTCATTGTTTTATAACTTCATATATTCTATTAGCTTAATAATCACCATTTGAATTAGTACTCTCTTCGTTCCATAATATAACGATATTTTTTTATAAATATTTTTCCTATATTATAAGGGCACTTATTAAATTAGGATAGAATTAATTATTTTTTTTCCATTTTACCCTATGATGAATTAGTGCATTAATGATATTTTCTAACTTAATTTAATATACATTAACATAAATGAAGGGTAAAATGGTAAAGTTAACTAATGCATTGATGATTTTTTAATCACCGTGTAAATTAGAAAATTTCTTATATTATGGGACGGAGAGAGTAAGTTGTAGTAATGTATTCTTTGTGCTTTCTTTTTTATTTTTCTATTTAGGGTCTGGTTGGTGCGGAGGAAAATATTTTTAGAAAAATATTTTAATGACAAGTTTGAAATTTTTTGCCTACCAAATTTTTGGTGGAGGAAAATATTTGTAAAAAAATATTTTACTGACAAATTCAAAATTCTTTGCCTGCAAAATCAAGAGATTCTGTTTCTTGGATCGAGCTCATCGATCGAATCAGACTTGTTACGCTTATGATCGATTCTAGATAAATTTCAAAGCACCATGCACAAATAAAACATGTAGTTTAGTTATGAATTTGATCGAACCTTCGTATTGACTCCATCTTTATTAATCAACCTACCACATGCCTTGATAGTTGAATGAGTCAAAATATTGAAGAATTGAGAAATATAAATGGTTGAAAACAAGGTAATTAATGAGGTATTGATCAATCAACACAGTCAAGTCAATGCTTGTTTTTTTTTTTTCATCCAATATATGATATTTATATTAAAGTCAGATTAAATTCTATTTTGTATTGTAAAATCACATATTAGAGGGGTAAACGTTCCCTAACAAACGCGACTCTTTATTTAAGGGGATTCAAAGTTGAAATCTCTGATTAAGAATAAAAGAGTAGTTACCACTTTATCACAATCCTTATTGGTTCGATGCCTGATTTCATTAGAATATATATATATATACACACATATAATCACGTAACTATCAAATTGCTTCATACTTTCATTTTCACCCCTTCTCCAAATTCATTATTTTAGAGCTTTACATATCCTTTTAATTCAATTATCATTATTTGAATTTGTAATTTTAATGTTTTATGCTCTCAAAAGGGTGGATTGCCCTTTTTTCCACTTCTTGCATGGTGTTTGTTGTTTGTATCGATATTGGACTAAATTTTAATTCATGCATTGCACGATTCATTTTTAAAATATGCTTTCATATAATTTGCTTTTTTAATTTTCAAAAGCTCGAAACTTTTTTGATATGTATGATATTATATATTTATTCTATGTTCACTTAAAAGGATATCCACTAGCTTCAATTTGATTGAATCATTTTTGTTTTTTCCTCAATATTTTTTAAAAAAAATTAATTATGAAGTCTCGTCAACGATGACTTTATATAGTGATGAATCTTTATAAAAAATGTGGAAATTTTGAATCTTATCTATCATGTCATTGTTAGGTTGTGGGGATGGATTGTTACATTGAGTAGAGTATTATTAGTATCTCGATGTATTAAGCTGCTGTTATATGTGAAATTTAAAAAAGAATTTGATTCGTGAAGAATTTTAATTCTTTATTTCGATAATTCAACATATTAAAGGCTAATTACACAAAGAAATCAATGGCTAGAAAAATTTAATTTTGATATTTATTATATATATACAGTATAAATTTTCGATGAAGAGTTCCCATGAAACCTCTTGCACCCCTCTAGCTCCATCAGTGGGCCTGATTACATTCCAATGATATACTCATTTATCTCAGTATAGACTTTAGAAAAAAAACTAAAATATGTGGTCTAAACTCTAAAATGATCAGCCATTTGTGTGACTATAAATTATTTAATTTTTAATTAGTATTTTTTTTAAAAGTTGTGGCATTCTTTTTTAATAGATTAAAAAGAAAATTGTGTCACATTAATTGAGACAAAGAGAATAATATTCTTCAAATTAATGTTGAACAATTATTAGGGAAAAACTGCTAAGAAAGTTAAAGTTAAATAAAAGCTTAGTCCATTTTTTTCTAAAAAAAGATTATAATAAGCTTAGATATTTGAAAAAGTTCTTGATACGAAAAGCTTTTTTTGAATGAGTTCTATACAACACGAGTTAGAATTAGTCGATTTTCAATGTAGATATCAAACATAAATGCATGTATTGAACATTAAATAATTTTTTTAAAAAAATTAAATATTTGAGAATATATATTACACTAATATTTATCAATAATAATTTATGAATCTAATAATTACTAGAAAGAATCATTCTCACAAATGAAGAAATGTGGGGATGAATTGGTGGACATATGATAGTGAATTGTTACATCAATAAATGGCACTATGAAAAAAAGTAGGAAGTTGAATCTTAAAAGACAAACTTAGGATTCAATTTTAGATTCTCAAGAAGACTTTGACTTTTCATACCTTATATACAAGCCGCCCAATAACTTTTTTTTAAAAAAAAAATCGGTATCTGATATTTTTATTAAAGTAAAATATCGAAGTCGAATTTGAGATTTTTGATAAAAGATGGAGAGATTTCAAATCATTCCACTATAAATCATGGTGGTAACAACCCAATAACTACTGATCCACTTCTCTCTTTGTCTTTGTCTCAAGTTATTTATTGTGATTTATAAAAATAATTTAGAGAAACATAGAAGTGGACTAGTAGTTATTTAAATTATTTATAAATAATTATTTTAAATTATTTATAAATTATAATCCAAACCTTATTTGTGCAACGAATATGTTATTGTTTGTTGTTATTTATAAATTATAGAAATACAAAATAAAATAATATTTTTTCCTATTTTATTCCTAATAATGCACTTTAATAGAGTAAACATTCGACAAAAAAAATTGTTTTTTAGAAAATAAATAAAGATAAAATAATAAATAATCTATATTAATTAATATTTTCTTAAAGACTTTGGTGCAAGCACTTTGTTTTCATTGTGGCAATTTTATTTTATTTTTTGAAAAAAATAAACATTAGACAGGAAAAAAACTCTTTCTTTTTGATTTTATATATTATTTAGACATGTCATAGCATGTTATTTCCTTAATTTGGAGTTACAAATTTTACTTATTATGAATAATCACTCATTTTCTAAATGTAATTTGATAATATAAAGTATACATTAAATTTTTCTAGTAATAAATATGTTTTCCCTTTTTTCTTCTCACCCTCTTCTATATCAAAATTAGCTATATATGGACAATGAAACTATCAAATTTGTGTCTTATTTTTTTTCTCTTTTAGAAGGATCCATTTTTACGATAGAGGAGTTAGGCAGATTTCGATCTATATATATGATAAAAATAAATAAAATTACACGAAAAGAAACATAAATCTTAGGCTATGTTACAAAGCGAAGGTGGGATATATCCATCATTTCGCGTATCTATACAATCAAAATATTAGAGACAACTACTATATACAAAAATGTTTACACCAAAACATGAGTGAGGGAGATTCTTCGTCATTATTAGCCATAAAATTCCTTTTGCGTTTGAATTTGAAACTTGAAATTTTATTGCGTTTTAATTTCATTAAAGATATCAATAAAGTTTTGAAGAGTCTTCTCCCAAATTAAATTACAAATCAAGAGTCTCAACTTGTTATTCAAGATTATTATTAAATCACTTTTTTTCTTTAATTTGAAATTGTGTGTTTGGTGTTGAAGTTTGTGCTAGTACAATAGAGGCAAATAAAGACTACTAAGTTACAAATTGAGTGATAGACAAAATTGATCACTACTTTTTTTTTTCTTTTTAATCTAGGCAAATAGAAGTATGTATTTCATATTTGTTATACATTCAAAATCAAATATAATAGTGGATTTTCACTGCTAAAAAGAGAGATTAAAATCAACTTTCGGAGGTTGATTCTTTATTAATATTGATCGAAAATCGATTTTAATGGAGATTAATATAAAAAATAGATGATCATTATTATAATCTGCATACGATTGGTAGGTTATTCTAAAATAAGGATTTTTTTTGTGGGGGGTGGGGGTAGGGGTAAAATATTGAGTTTGGAAGGTCGATTTTAAAAAATGTCATCATTATAAAATGCACCATACAAAGACGAACCACACGTCCTTACTGCGGTAGGATACCTTGCTAGCACTATATTATAGGGGTTATTTGGTAGGATGTATTAGGAGAAATAGTCCATGTATTATGTCCACCATATATTGTATGGTATTATTGAAAAAATTACTTGGGTAAGAATTTTTTAATAAATAACTACTGATTTTAGGAATATTTTTTTTATTATCATTTATTCAATATATAGCAATACTATTATAAATCCGATTGGGTGGGAGGTAATTTTTTTTCTCTTTTCAAAATTGGGGGTAGGAAAAGGAGAAATGAGGAGGGGATTACATGTTAGGTAGTGGAGCCTGATGATGCTACTGTTTATTCTCCGTGTATACTTGTATTCTGTGTAATTGTAAATATCCGGACATCATTAATATATATAGTCTTATCGCCGTGGAGTTTACCCATTGGGCGTTACCACGAAATATTTTCTCTCTCTAAACATTTTTCTCTACCTTCTCTCTACAAAACGAATTACTATTCATCATCTTCCTTCTTCTTCTTCTTCTAGTTTTAATTCACAGATTTATTCCCAACATTACAACATAGGGAATCGAACTCTCACCAATAAGGTGGAAGTTCAGGTAGCCAACTAACTGAGCTACTAAGATTTCTCGGGAAGTAATCATTCTTTCATTACTAATCCCTGCATGAAAAAAAATCCAATCTCTTCAGTTTATTAAAAATAATTTTAAAACATAGTAGATTAAGATCGATTGTGGTTATTGGATTAATGATGGTCTTTTTTAGGTAGTTTTTGGTTGTTTACTTTTAAAATCAAGTTGTTGGTTTTATAGTGTATAAGTTTTTGGGTATAAGTTTATAATGTGATGGTTGACCCAATCTTTCTGATGTAATTGTGAGGCAAATGTTTATGTCCTCATGTGAAATTATAATTTTTAATATTATTTTTCTATATATAGAGAGAGAGATTGGAAATGGCTTAACTCTTCCATTTTAAAGAAGAAATTTTTGGAAAATGGAAAGTTATTGGTAGGATGTTGTTATTATTACTATTGTTATCATCTCAAATGATAAAATTAATAAAAAGAAATATCTATTTAGTTAGTACCACTCTACTTGATCTTATAAAACTTATCTGCATCCTAACTATCGAGACTTTTTTCGTAGAATTTTAACTTCTCCCACTTAA
>JAPFFP010047189.1:0-10509 GCA_026153255.1 Solanum medicagineum | reverse complement strand
ACATAATTTTTCCAACATTTCTTTCACCCCACAAAGATTATTTCCATGACAACTAAACATAAACACATAACTTTACATCAATATATCTTCATATTCAATCTTGTTCCCATTTAAAATCCCAAATTCCAAATTCACCATTTAAACTAACTATCAACCCTTTTCATGTTTCTACTTTCAATATAGCACACCCACAAGCATTAATATACATAAACAAAGCTAACGACACCAAAAATCAATCAATTCAGTGAAAAGGGTAAAATGGTCCAAAATTTCATCGCCGGAATCTGGATATTTATATATGAAAATATTCCCAAGAGATAAAGAATTCAGTGGCGAAAACCATTTCAAAAACGGAGCTAATATGAGGAAGAAATCGCAATTTAAAGCTTTTGGAAATAACAATACTGCAGCAGCGAAAATCACAATTTTTACCTCAAACGATGCACCAAAATCAAATTCTGAAGCTCCCAAGTTGTTCTTCTCAGAAAATTATACAATTTAGCCTTTTGAATCACTGAAATCGGATAAAAAATGAGAGAGAAATTGAAGTTCGAAGTTGGGGAAAATTCTGGAACGACTCTCCCCATTTTCTGCAAATTTGCAGCTTTAAGGAACATTCCTGCCACGTGGCAGGATACTGTTGGGCCACGTCAGCAGCGCACAACATTTTCCAGCCACCTGTGACATTTAAATTCAATGCTCCGACTTCATCTAAAGTTGGAAAAATATAATCCATATATGAAATCTGATTGAAAAGGACATTTCGGACTCATTGGTGAGGTCAAAATTCTAATACGGGGTCATTTATTCCAATGTGGGTCCCATTTTCCCACATCAAAAATTTATCAAGGGGGTCAAAACTCATTCGGAATCCCCAAGAACTGAATGAAGGGTCCTCCTAGCTCAAACTCAACGTTCCGGATCCAATGAAGATATCAGAATTTGCAATTGAGGCCTCTTTCACCCAAAAATCTGGGAAAGCCCATTTAAACTAATTTCGGACTCAAAAACTCAAAATATTCTCAGAAGCTCTAAAAATTGCAGCGAAACCATTTCTAGCGTTAGTTGACCATCTGAAACTATTGAAATTTTCAGAATTCCAATTCGAGCTTCCGGACCCCACTTGTTGACCAAAGTCAAACTTTGGCTTCGGTAACAACTAAAAATGCAACTTTTGAATTAAAATCTTCATTTTAACACCAAATTAAATTCTGCAAGTTTCCCCCAGACCATATTCACATTTGACTCCCAACTTTACCAAGTTGAAGCAACTAAGGACTTACGGGTTCTAACAGAGAGGCATACATATATATAGACAAAAATCCTCCACTTGAACCAATCAAAAAGAGTCACAACACATGACCCCACTAACAATTTAAATCTTAAAGACTACACTTTAAAAGAAAATTTACATTTAGTCCCAACCTTTACCAAATTGAACCAATTAAGGACTTATGGGTTCTAACTTACAGGTTCTAACACAATCAGTGTATCATATCTCTCTAAACAATAGTAGTGTCTCAAACCCAGAATGTAACTAATAAGCCCCCCAATCTCACCATTAACAGGTGCTCAATCTTCAAAATAAACATCTGATACCTGGCGTCACAGTCATGGTCACCGAATTCAGACCACGGGGCATGACTCTTGGGTGTGAAACCCTCAGATGTGGTCACTGGAGTTCGGATAGCTCAAAGAGCATCATCTAGGACTCGATGTATCGAACAATCACTCACTCAACCAGTTTATTCAGATCTGAAACCCTAAAGTCATATCGTGCCCAGAGTGAACATATGCGACAACTCTCACAACCTCAGTATCCCACAATCTCAATCTAACCTACACAACTATAACTACCACCTATTTTAGATACAACAGATACCCCAACATCAGATAGAAAGAACCAGTGGACAACAACTATCAGCAGTACATCAGAGTGTATAGATAACAAATCATCGTAGAGTTATGCCAAGTATACCATAACCTCATCAGCCCTAAGTGCCCAGAGTAAACATAGGTAATAATAGTTATAACATAGGTATCCCATACGATCCAGCCTCGTAGGGTCATGTATATAAATAAGGCCACAACATGACACATAATCCACAAACAACCTCATAACCAGCGTACCTCGATAATATCAGGCTACACACTCTTATAGATAAGCTTTAGGCTAGAACACATGCCTATCTTATGAAATTTAGCATATACTCGTCCCTTACCAGACCCTTTCCCTGTGTAAAACAACTCACAGGGCAACGTTAATGTAACCTAACATGTTCATGGCAATGAATTATGCAAAATGTCCATATGAATCATGTATTTCAATAATCAAAATTGAGTAACTCACAAGTACTCAAGTAGTCACAATATAACCTTAAACTTATCACAATTTAATATACACATCAATCGTATCACAATTTCAATATGAAAATGAATAGTATTGAATATGAATGTGACCTTGATGAGATGTGATAGTCGATTTGAAAGGATTGAACCTCTGCAAAGGTTTCTTGAGAATTTTCTTGAAATATATATATATTTTACATAATACTGCATAATAAATATTTTTCCAAACTTATATCTTGAAAAAATGATTTGAATTCCTATTTTAAGTATAAACTCTAGATATTATTTTATTTTAATTTTCATGAATGAACGTAGGGATAGAGTCTAGAGCGTGACAATATAATTATGATTGTGATTATGATGTGAGAATGGTGATGATGAAGTTGATAGAACTTGATGGTCCTGAGAGTCTTCCTAATTGAACTCAAATAATTGGTCTAAATTGATAATCCTCTCAATCATTATCCAAACCCCTTCTTGAAAGATATGGTTGATAACTAATTGGATGGTTGATAAGCCGAATGACTTGATTGTGATGGATTGATAAGATTCCTTATGAGACTTGTTGATTGGATTCATTGTTTTATGAGCGTTGAGCCTTGGAAGGAGTATTGAACATCAAATTGAGTGAAAGTAAGTCCAACTTGAACTCAATAACTATGCAACTAACATAGGGTTGATTGGACAGGAGTCATACCATTGAAGTTCTTTAAGAGGGTTTGATTTGATTGATGGTGATTGCCTCTTATCCTAGCAAGGTATTGGATGGGTAGGTAACGACACCGCTTCATTGTATCATCACCGTCTCATAGGTGATGATTGTTAATTAGAGAAAGTCCCAATAGGACATGATAGTACTTATTGACTAGATTGGATTAGATGTGATTGATCTCTGTCTAAACCATATTTTTACTTGGCTTATGACATTCTGATTGAGTTGTTTATCTTTCTGAGTTTAGTTGAGTCTTGTGAGCTGAATTGAATATTGAATTGAGTATCTATAGTTGTGATCTTTCCTTTCCAACTATTTTACATACTCTTACATTTTACGTATTGACGTCCACTTGGGCCTGCATCTTTTTATGATGCAGAGACATGTATTAGAGATCATTAATAGGCGCTTTGTTGAGATTCTTTTCACATTCAGCTGATTGGTGTGTTTTTCCCTAAATTCAAAGGATACCCATTTGTCTTTCTTGCTTTGAGTTTAGCACTTTTATTTTTTAATTGATGTAGCCATAAACTTGTCAATAGTACCATCTAGATGCTAGAGATAAAGGCTTAATAGAAAATGATGGATTAGAGTTGATGTTTCATTTTTAAGACTTGTACTTTTCAAAACTAAGTTTAGATTATTGAATTGATTTGGAATATCGGTCTTTTGTTGTTAGATTATGATTGAATGTATGTGATTCCACCAAGTGGTTCACTTAGGGACTAGAAATGGTCTCTGAGTGTCGGCCACGCCAAGAGTACTCTCTCGGACGTGACAGTTCCAAGTAAAGGTACATGAACTATTATTGCCTCTTTTGCTTTTACTTTAGTTGTAGATTTTTCACCTAGTAGTTTCTGAAAATAATGCACCAAAGTTTGTGCTATGGTATGTGAACTAGTCTGCCATTGTCCATACTCATCCTTCAGTTGATTGGTTGCTAATTTTAATTTCCTATGATTTATCATTGAGAAGAAATATATTGTATTATCATCCCCTAGTCTCATTCAGTCATTTTGCATTTTTGCACAAATACAACTCTGCAAGATATGAATCTTGTTTGAATTTTGCATACCTATCCCTCTTATTTTTATGGAATTTCGTAATTAGATGTTGGTCTTATAGTTTCTTTTGTGCCTTTTGCAACATCTCTCTACTTTTTTATATCTCAATCAATGTACTACTGAAGTGTAAGAAGTTCAATTTCTTCAAACTTCTCTTAAGGAGCATTAGTTTCTTACCTACCTGCAACATTTTACATCATTAAATAGACACTTCCCATCAAGCTTTCACCAAGTTCTGAAATTGAGGCACTCTTCGCCATGCATTGAAATATAAGAATGATATTTGAGTCTCTTGCTCTCCTTTGTTAGGGCTAACGTGATAGGACAATGATCACTTATGCCTTCAGGCAAGATAGTGATCTTGCTCAAGGGCATATTAGTTAACTATACGTCATTAATGAAAGCCCAATCAATTTTTGAATATATTCTCTCTTCATTTTCCTTATCACTCTAAGTGTATTGATTTCCTTGATTAGGAAATCCTATCAAACCACACTCTTTCATACACTTAGAAAAATCTACCACTTCTTCTAGTGATACAGGACATCCTCTTATCCTATCCTTTGGTTAGAGGATGGAGTTGCAATCACCAATCAGTAGCCATGGTTTTCTGTTTAATCTATGTGTTTCCTGCGGGGATGACCATAGTGCCTTTCTTTCTTCTCGTGTCTTAAACTTATATACACATGTCAGTAGGAAAATAGTTTTTGTGGTATGTATTCTACCTCACAGGTTATTTCTTTAGATGTTATATTCACTAATCTTACATTATAGAAGCTTGGCCTCCAACTCA
This sequence comes from Solanum medicagineum, assembly GCA_026153255.1. Lineage (NCBI taxonomy): Eukaryota > Viridiplantae > Streptophyta > Magnoliopsida > Solanales > Solanaceae > Solanum > Solanum medicagineum. The sequence continues at coordinate 5,591 of JAPFFP010047189.1, read as the reverse complement.
CAAGGCTTCTTCCATTGTAATGATACTTTAGATTATGTATATATTTCCAGCCCCCAAATATGCTATCGATAACTTGTTCATTCTATTTTATCAAGTTCATCTGCAAATGCTAAGCACACTCAACCCTACCACACTAACATCCAAGAAACATGAGAACTGGAGCTTAATTACCAAAGCAGATAAATTAAGAAAGAACGAATTCCACAAATGTCTGTCATGTGCAAGCCTCATACAACAAGAAACACTTTTCCACTAAATCATAAGAAACTGTTGGTGTAAAATACATTTTAATATTAAAATAATAATATTAATTTGTATAATGAGTTAGTGGTAGAATGTGACAATAAGTTATTAAACTCTCATGGTCATTAGTTACTTGTAACTTATATGACTATTAGACTCATGTAACTCATGTAACCACTAACCATGATCTACCTCATTAGTGTCTTGTAACTTATGTTACTTCCAAGACATGATCCTCCATTCATTTGCCCACATTACTATCTAGCTACATTAATTCAATTCAAGACAAGGATGAATTGTCACCTATAAATAGTGATGTTTCATCCTTTGTGGATGAAAAAAAATATGTCATGTAGAAAAATGAGAGGTGTGTGGATAAATATTGTAGTGTGGTGAAGTATGCAATAGTGAAAAAGAGAGTTGAGACAAAGAAAATATTCTAAGTCTTCAACTATATTTACTATACAAAAGAGAGTAATTTATATGTTGAAGGAATGTGTTTTTGTGTGGATCTTTGAACTCTTCAACTAATCTGAAGTTGTTTGAGTCATACAAAGTTATTGGGCTGTTGTATGCTGGAGGGGACAAGTCAGAGAATTATTGCTGGATCAGTGGAGATTATGCCGCAGTGGGCTTGAATCTCCTTAAGAAGAGCGAGATATCCGCCCTCAGCCTAAATGAATTTTTATTCAATTTTGTCATTTTATTTTCAACTGTAATTTGTTATATTTGTGGTATATTACACCAACAGAAACTACTGCTTGATTTCTATTATGAATCAAATAGCGCTCTGTAGAGGTGAGGGGATGACCCCCTACACTCCCCGATGGAAGTATTTATTGTTAACACTTTGTTAAGTAATTATTTTGATGACTAACAAACTATTCGTATAATATGAGGACCAGGTCAATATCAGGACGTCTCTATTAAAGGGTTGTGCGTGAGATATAGCTGTAAGGATGACATGGTTGGTGAGATTTGGCCCTCATTGTACTAAAGGACCAGCGGTCTCTTTTACGCTCTCTTGTGTGGGTATAAAAGATTCATGTGCAAGGAACAAATCACACATTTTGGAGAATGAAAAATGAATAGATCTAAAAGTTCTCTTTATTTTGGCACTTTGTCACGACCCAAAATAGGAGCATGACTATGGAGCCAAATAAATTTCCTAACTCAAAGATAATACATTTAAAGCGGAAAAACTCAATAGATAAAAACCATATCCCAAAACCTGATGTCACGAGTGTAGAGAGCATCTAGTACATATACGAATGAATGAGTACATTATAGTCTTCGAACAGAAATAAAGACCATACAACTAGGATAGAATCTGATGGAACTTGAAGCCCTTGAGTGTCACCATTAGATCTAGCGTGACCTGATCAAGCAAGCAAATCAACTATCGCGTAGGTAATCCTGACGAGAATCTGCGAGGGATAAAGAAGTAGGGGTGAGTATACATAATATGTACCTAGTAGGTTTAACTAACTTTGAATCAGAAATTGAATAAACTATGAAATAATTTAGGAATGCTTTCACCTACAACATAAAACCAGTCCGATATCAGTGCCGCCAATTTGTATAAAATGATGTGAATAAAGTAAGCATATCATATTAATTAAGTCAAGCTAAAATAACCATAAGTAATGCAATGGTATGATATGTGATGCAATGCAAGGTGAAATCAAGACTGTCGCACAACCTGTCGTATATAATCTCAATATATCAACTATCTTGCCACCTGACTCGTAATCAAGGACTCATGATATCAATCTCCCTGTATCCACTACCTTGTCACCTAAGTGAGCATGGTCAAAGACTCATGATACGAATCACAATATATCAACTACCTTGCCACCTAAGTAAGAGTGGTCAAGGACTCATGATACTAGTCACCATTTACAACTTCCCAAAATAGCATGACATGTAGTATGAGGATGCATGCAATCAAGACACAACTATAAAAAAGAATATTTTTCTCAATAAGTACAATAATTATCAAAGTTCTCCAAGTTAGTAATTATATGTTCACACTCTTTTATACATCTTGGGATATTGTTGTCTTTGAAATTCTCCATCGCATTTTAAAAATTATCATTTCTCAAATTTAGTCTTGATTCTCAATATTGTGCCCAATATTATGCCACAAGTACATAATTTCAGTCATCATTTGTGTCATAATTAATACTTTTAGTTAGCCTTTCTGAGCATAAATTGTGTGAGTTGTACTAGATAGTGCGATTAACTTGTAGAATTAATTTGACATGGAAATAAAGAGATTTAGAGCTAAAATGAATTAAAAGTAAAAGATTATAGAAGGAAATTCAAGCAGTCAACTTAATGGATTAAAATTAATATTATATTAATATTTCCTACCTACCATATTTCTACTGTAACGGTGTGTCTCGAAATAACTTTAATGACTTTGGACAATGAGTTAACTTTTTAAATATTGAATAATCAAATTTTATTATTATACTTGACATGTATAACTTTGTTGAGAAAGAGAAAAACAACTTTTGCAGTCAATATCAATCCAATAAATTATTGAAATTAGAGTACTATCATTTAATATTAAAATAAAAACATAGACATACTCACATACGACAAAAAAAGTCACAAAGTGATATTTCAAAATTTCTTGTACAACATATTTCTATTATATATATACATTTAATTATTTTAATTTGTTTTCAATGATAAAATTAATTAATGGACAAAAGTGCGTTGTCAAGATAGTAAATGAAAAATTTAAAAGCATTTGGCAGAATCAGACGCATGCACACGTGCTGGTTCCCCTCTCCCTTTATCATCATCTTCATCATCATCATCATCATCATCATCATCATCATCATCATCATCATCATCATCATCATCATCTGTGTATGCATAATGCCATTTATTTCTAAAATAAGGACATTTGGTCAATTTGTATGTATTGATTGTATATGATATGCCATGTATAGACGTGTGACATCTTTATTGTCTCATTATCTTCCCTTTTATAACTTCTTCCTCCGTTTCTATGTATTCTCCATATCCATCTGTCAAGCCCCAAGAGGGTACCTTAGACGTAATTGACACTTGAACACTACTGCTAGTCCCCAAGCGAACCACCTAATCTGATCGCCAACGTCTCATCCATTCATATGCGGAAGATTCAATAAAATAATCAACTATCATAAGGTAATAAGAGTAAATGTCTCAAAAAGAAAGGAAACAGGGATAAAGCAATCCCGACACCATACATCAATCATCTATGTCCACAAAGCCTCTATAACTAACATCTAAGAAGGCACCATGATAGGCCATGGACACCACAATCAAAAGAAATATTGGCATGAAGATAAATAAATAACCATCCTCCAAACGCTGGGGAGGACTCACCACGGTCTGGAATCAAAGATCTGAACCTTAACGATTGGGCTGCTGAAATCCTCGGTCTACCGTATCTGCATCATAAAATGATGCAGAGCCAGAGAGGCATTAGTACGTGGAATGTCATGTATGTAAAATGGGCCAAAGAAAAGGAAACATTTTAAAAATCTATTATCAATCACTCAGCCTTACCTCATAGTAAAGGACGAGACTCCATCACCTCATTATCCACCAAATATCAAACCATCACATCACATCAGAGTTCTATCATCATGAAACCTATCTAGGAGTTTCTTGGACCTACACCCACCACCTATGAGCCGGTGATGGTACAACGAAGTGATGTCACTGGGGCATCTGCCCAGTACCTTGCCAGAGTAAAAAGGTGTACATCAGGGGTTTATAGTAATAGTGAGTCCTCTTTTAGGACTAAGGAAACATCCGTTCTCACGGTCCAATCCTCTGATACACTAGGCACGTAGGTAGCGAGTGCGAGTTAGACTCACTTTTACTCATTTTCGTGCTCAATACTTCTCCCAGGACTCGACATGCTCATAAGTCTATCAATTCATCGAGGATTTCCATCACTCAACCTCTACAGGGAAGACAATCTATTCCAACTCAAGGGAATATATTCATCCAACTCTATCAATATTGTTTTCAGCTATCACAGTCATCAACACATATCACCTCAGGACTTAGACTCAGTCAAACATCACATTCAGACAATCAAGGCTCTAGACATACCCCTAAGTTCATTATTCAAGTCTTTACAGAAAGAATTTAATAAGATCAAATCATAATCACATAATAATGCAAGTGTACAGTAAACTTTTAACATGATGATCATCAATTTAAGATATGAAATATAATTTAAATATAAGATTCAAGAATTAAAGATAATATTCAAGAAATTACTACTCAAGATTCTAGAGTATCAATTTACATCCTAACTTTACATTGGGGCACATGGAAGAACAATTCAATGCTTTTGGGTAGCCTTTACACACCTGTGAATGACGAATCGTTGAAGAACTTTGAATTTTCCTCTGAAACCCTTACTTTCCTCTCCTTTTTTCTCTCTTAGAACATGTATACAATCTTTGAAAATAGTGGGTCTAAACCCTTTTTTGTACGAATATATGTTTAAAATCGTATGGGGGATATAAAAATATGTCGGGAAGGATGAAATTGCCCTTTCCAAATTAAAACTAAAATTATTGTTTCCCTCCTACACTAGTGCGCAACGTGCACTAGTGCAAATACACATTTTTTTGCAAAATCTCGTTTCTCATCAAATTTTGAAAAAGGTATAAGTGTGGTTCTGCGTCCTCTTCACATCGCGAAAGGGGCGCAGAAACCTCACTGTTTTTGACTTTCTTTTAAAAAAAATAATTCATATTTTTCGCGTTAAATTCGAGTCGAAATCATTTTCCGACTCAGTTTTTTGCACTGATCGCAAATCCGGTCTCGAATTTCCCATCAGAGCTTGGAAAGATGCATTGTGGGCATGATGTAGTTTAAGGATGTTTTAGTAATTTTACAGGGTGTTACATCATCTCGCCCTTGGAATCATTTGTCCTCGAATGATGAGTAAAGGGTCGAACGAGGGCTCGAATAGCCTCAGAACTCAACTTATTCCTCGCTCGAGAACACTCGAACTCTCACTATGTATCACTTATTTATCTCTGTCTTAGACTCGGAAATGGAATAAAATAAGGCATCAACTTAATATGGAAAAGAATACTCAGAATTGATGAGAATGAGAATATTTAACTTCAACATCACTATAACTTGTGACGAATAGATGCGGGTATTTGAGTTTCATCGCTTTCAGCTTCCCACGTAGCTTCCTCAACAAATTGACTCCTCCATAAGACTTTAATGGAGGCTATCTCTTTGTTCCTCAGCTTATGAACCTGTCGGTCAAGGATCTGGACTGGAACTTCCTTGTATGCTAAGTTGTCTTT
>JAPFFP010047188.1:0-10510 GCA_026153255.1 Solanum medicagineum | reverse complement strand
AAGGTAAAGAAGAGGAATCTAAGATAAAGATTAATTCTAGAAAGATGCTAGTGTCATGATGGTTATGCCACTAAAACACGTAGATATGTTAAAATAATTTATTAAAGCAAGTGGATTACAGATATAATTTGCCTTTTTAATTGATATTCGATTTTCGATTTATAAGTCAAAAATTATAATCTAGCTAATTATAAATAATAAAAGAATAAAAAAAGTTTTTTGTGTTAATTTCCATCTAGTATTCGATATTCACATTGGAGCATGATTAATTTGATATTATGTTGAACTGATTTAAGGCTTTCCTTCAAATTAGGTATATTTAATGACGACATAGTATAACAAAGGGTTCAACTAGATATTTAATGAAATTTGAGGAGTATTTTTTCATCTTCCTCCCTATATATATATATTTAATGAGTCATCGTGATTTCATAAATAAGATTTGCGGAGGATGGGATTTATGCTAATTTTACTTTTATGGTAGTTTTTGATAGATTTATTGTCTTAAATATGGTATTATATTTATATTGATTATAAAAAACTTTCTTTTTATGAAAAATATAATTTTATTAATAAAATAATAAGGGTAAAATTCTATTTGTTCCCTTGATTCTTCTTTCTTAAGATTTCTCCATAATTCAGAGCTTTTAATGACGTAATTTTCGAACATAAAATGATTTAGACTTGATTTTCATGAAAGAATTTGTAGATATATGATCATTTTATTGATATTATAAAATATTCAAAATTATAAAAAGTTTCTCATTAAGAATAAAATGAACAGCGTAAAATTAATTTATTTTCTCTTCTAACATGAAAAATGCATAACAATAAGAAGAAAAATCCAAAATATATATTCCAACTGGCATATACTTTGAATATATCAGTTTAATATATTCGAGACAGGCTTATTTAAGTTGAATACCCTATCAAGAAGATGATAATTAGAGGATAATGCAACTTAATTAACTCTTATTAATATATTGATGAGATAGGTAGGATTTCCTTTAGATTTTCTAAGATAAATTAAGCTACATGTAAAACACTTCGAAAAAATGACCACTAATAAAATTATCATGGAGTAATAAATATTCTGTAATTTTAATCAAAAGTCGTGGGTTCAAGTTTTCTTAAGCATGGAATCATCTATGTTAAGTTGAGATTTCTTAATGTGCGACTTTCTGACGCGAATCGAAATATAATCAAACTCTAATACAAATACCGAACAGATATTGACGAAACTCTTAGTTGTTTCTTTCTGAGAAAATGACACTCTCCTCAAGATTGTTAAGGTTTGGTTTGGATAATTTTACTATCAAGTTATCAAATTTGTTTGATCATTTTATAATAAAATAATTAATATAAAAACTAACCAAAACATATGTGACGGTTTGGCCGAGTGGTCTAAGGCGCCAGATTTAGGCTCTGGTCCGAAAGGGCGTGGGTTCAAATCCCACAGCCGTCAATTTTTGCTCCAATAATAAAAAAAGGGAAATATTGAGATTTTTTTTAAAAAACTATACTAAAACAAAATAGAGTTCATATTTTGTACAGTAAACAAATTAAATATCAATCTATACTTGAACATACATTAGTTTTGATTAATTCCTTATTCTCTATTTTTACATTATTTTCGAGGAAAAAAACAACATTAAGGAAGTATTTTATCAATGAAGTTGATTGAAAATCATAAAATCTTATGCATAAATCTTGAAGGAGACAAAAATTTCTAGTTGATTTCTCTCTGTCTATCAAAACGTCTAGATAAAGTCATTTGATATTTGAACTAGTTAGCTAGTGCTACTTATAGTAAATACCCCATAATATTAAGCAAAATTACGCGGATAAGCAAATATGTATTAGTTAATTAGTTAACATAGTTATAGTTTGAATTAATTACAGTTCGCGGCAAATATCTAGCTGTAATTACAGTTTGAGTTTTATATAATTCATGCGATTTATACAAATGTTGTACGCGATTGTACAAAAACTGTATTCGAATCAAATTATATAGCGAAATATACAAACATTGTGAATTATATAGCGAAATATACAAACACTATGGACAAATTGTATAGCGAAATATATAAATGTTATACAAAAACGGTGAATTATACAAATGTATACAAATATTGCACGAATTATATAAACACTGTTATAACTATAATTATGAAATGTAATTACCTACACTATAGCTATAAAACATCATTAGACTTTATAGATTTATCATTTATAAAGTTTACTCTTATATTAATCAAGTTTCATCTGCGAAAACTGACTCAGATATCATTCATATTGAGGGGAAAAAATGGCTCTTGGAAACACAGCAAGGTCCAAAGGATTACCATCTAAACAAACCCCTTTTTCCACATTTAAAATCTTTATTCTATCTATCAATAGATAGAGCTAAAATTAATATAAAAATTAGGTTTTGTCATCTAAGGTGGGAACACTAAACCCTATTTTCATTCTTTTTTCTGTCTTTTTCAGTTAAATCTTAATTATGATTATGTATTATATTGTAAATAGCATGTCTTTGTAATTACAACTCATCATCTAAGAAAACAACAAAATTAACCCTATTTTAGGCACTTAATTAATGTTTAATTAAACATTAATAACATGTGTTATTAGCGCAAAGCACGGTTAGAGGAAGAAAATTGTCGATTCAGCAGGCAAGAAGCAGTGGTGGAGCCAGGATTTTTATTAAGGAGTTCGAAATTTGAAGAAGTAATAATAGGATCTAATCGAGGGGGTTTGATATCTATTATATATATATAAAAAAATTACTTTAACCTTGTAAAAATAATATAATTTCTTATCAAGGGGACTTTGAATGAAACCCCTCACTATATGCTGGCTCCGTCCATGCCAAGAAGATGTACTGTATTTATTTCTTTAAGATTATGGGAATTTCATTGGAATACTTGTTTGATACTACTATTACCAACATTAGTGATCAATACTATTTTGATTTTACACGTCTTTTAAGAAAAAATGATTGATATAAATATTTTATCATAATATTTAGAGAAAATGCACAACTACCCTTCAAACTATTACCAAAATTTCAGAGACACACTTAAACTTTAACTTGGTCCTATTACCCCCCTGAACTTATTTTTTCGTAATTTAATGCCCCTTCTTTGCCTATGTGGCATGTGGAATCCGCGCGTGTATTACATATAAAAACTTATGTGTGTGGTTAACTATAAATAAGGTGCATTAAATTACGAAAAAAAATAGGTTCAGGGAGGTAATAGGATCAAGTAAAAGTTTAAGTGTGTCTCTACGATTTTGATTAATGTCTAGGGAGGGGGATAGTCGTGCATTTTAAATTACAATTTTTAATAACTCAATATATTTATCTAAAGTTTGCTTATAAAAAAATAACACATAAACTTAAAAATAATAATTATTTTATATCTCCAAATTTTATTAAATCTGATCTATTAGTTTTAGGGATATGTTCAAGATAAAAAAATGTCAGTGTGTATTCTTAGATCAAAAAAATTAGTGGAGAAAATTTGAAAGCTATATGTCACGACCCGGTACTTGACTTCAAGTAAGAAAATTCCGATCTTCTAGGTCTTTTTCTTTCAAAACTTGATTAAAATGCTTATATTGCATACATATATAACCAAATAAAAAATAATACTCATTTTTTTGACTGTGCAGTTGTGCAATATCTGTGCAAAGTGTGCTCATGCAAGGGGGCGAATTCTTTGATATATTTTTATATCAACTATATTCATTTAGATGATTTTTTTTAATTTTATTATAGAGATCATTCAAAATATTAATTTGTTAACATTAATAACTAAAATTCCAAAGACACACTTAAACTTTTACTTGGTCCTATTGTTAACTTGAAAAAAAAATGACTTTTGATTTTTTCGAAAATTCGATTTAATACTTAATTAATTTAAGTACAAATCAAAATTTCAAAAATTGAAGAGTCGCCACCTAATCTTAAGGATAATTAGGAAACCAAGGTTAAATTTTAAAACCTAACAAAAAAAATTTTAAAATATCAGGAAAAGATAAGAGTTCCATTTCCACTTTGAGAAGAAATTAATCACTCAAAATGGCCGCTAACTTGCGCTTGACCAATGATTAGAGATTTTGACTAACTTTGACTGAATTTTAAGAGTGTTGACTAAATTCGAAAGAATTGACTAAACTTCAAAAATGTTGACTATTGAAAGGATGTTGACTAAATTTGAAGGAATTGACTAAATTTGAAAGAATATTGACGATACTTGAAAAATGTTGACTAAATTTGAAATTAACTAACACTTCAACCTCCCAAAAAATAAATTGCACGAATAATTTCAACACTAAAAAAATCATTAATAATGAAAATTAACATAAATGTAGGCAATATTGGGAAACAATTAGATTAGTATACAAATAAATGTGATAAAGTTAGTGTCAATCAACAAATATCCCAAATAACATTGATAAATATAAAAGAAGGAAAGAGAGAGAAAAAAAATTGGGCTTAGCAGGTCCAATCTTTCACCTGCCCTAGTTTTTATATTTTTGGGTCTGCTTAGCCCATTTAAATCTGCCCCAACTGCTGCAGCCAGTGGGCTTTGGCCCATATTTCCTGTTCTATACACTTAGTGTATAGTTTCTGTATATCAGTACACTGATTTTGGGCTTTAAAACTTGTATTCCAGCTTGATTTACCCCTGTAGACTGCCCCTTGGCCCCTTAAGCCCCATTTCTTCCTGCACATTGCTGTATATATATGGTATACCAGCATATATACATTAAATTTCTTGCTTCCAAGGCCCGTAATTAACTTATCTTGGGACTTTGGGCTGACTCAAAGGGGGTTGGGCCTCCATGGCCCAATGAGGTGCAAATAATAGGAGAGGAGCCCGTTAAAACTCCAAAACTATTCACATGAGACAAAAACAAGGAAACACGTAAGTAATAATTCTAGGCACTTAATGGAAAGTATACAAATAATTCTTTTAGCAAAGTTGACAAGAAGCAGGGAATTAGATCCTAATAAATCATGTAGTGAAGACACTTCGAAGAAGATCAATACATCTCAATGAACTGGGAGGTATATCAAACGATTAAAATAGAACATGAGGGGACCAAGTGACATGTAAAACATTGCCATTTGAGCCCCAAAAATAAGAAAAAACGAGGGTGAAACTGCAACGAAAATGACACAAGCAGATAGTAGAACTCAGTTTACATGGGACTCAGAACAAGGACAAAGCCAATCTAACGCGCTTATAACTTAAAATCTAGACTCGAGCTCGAACGAACTTCATCTATTAACCAGATTAATCATTACTTCAGTAGCATCATAGCAATTTCAAATTAAATTTCACACCACAGCGACAACAACCAAATATTCAACAAAATCAGGAATACTTTCAACATTTGAACATCATCATTCAACTCTCATTTGAACAAAATTAGAAAATATAACAGCTAATAGTCAAACAAGATTCCAAAAATCCCAATCACTAGCACAAAATTAGACAATATGCATATTGCTCAAGAGAGAAAAGGAGAAACAAATAGAGACGGTACCTTTTATAGAGCAGCGAAGCGAGACGTCGACAAGTTTGAGAAGCTTTCACCACCAAATAGTTACACCCTCGAATCTCCTTGTTTCCCTACTGAATCCTCCTAGCTCTTACGATCTCAAAAATGAATGACTGTGAGATTTCAGGTTTTCAGGATGATTTCGCGACTATGAGGTTTTCAATTTTCAAGAGTTTTTCAGAGATCAAAAACGGCTTTGGGAATTAGTAGAGTTTTGCTAGGATTTTTTTGGATTATCCACCGCTGCCCTAGATGATGCTTGAAAAGGGCCTATATAGTCCCAAAATTAGGGCTTAAACGGGAAGAATAATCAGAGGGTGATTTGGGAAAAATCCGGGGTCGACTTCGAGTTTGAATTTGAAATTGCCTACCTCATTCTTTGGGAATCATCCACGAGTCCATATCACAGCCATCAATTTCAATCGATGATTGTGATATGTACTACGTTTTGATACCAAAACCGAGGAGGTACGAATCGAGCGACAAGGAATAGGGGAGGGACACGTATGTACGGAGAAAGGGGGTGAACGTTAAGGGGAATTTGGCATTTAGCTGGATTTGTTCCTCTGAGTTGCTCCCTTTGGTTCGTTGAGGTGAAGCTCGTTTGAAGAAGAAGAAGACGGGAAGTGAGAGAGAGTAGAGTATAACATTGAGGGGGAAAATGGGGAAGAAAAGAGGAATTGGGGGCGCGCGGCCCACGCGCTATATATATATATATATATATATATATTATATGTATAAACGCATGCTGAAAAAATCGAATTTGGGCCGGGTATGGGGTATTTTGGGCCAAGATCCTGGTCCAAAATTTATTAAAATAGGTCCAAAAGAGGGATTGGAAATGAGTTCAAGGGCTAGGGTATTTTGATTTAAAGTTTGGCCACTTCGATTGCAATTTCGATCAATTAAAGGTAATCAAATTGAATACAATTGACTGATTCGACTATACGATGAATTAATACAAATTAACTTAAGAGCTTTTAATATTATCAATCTAAAATAATCAAATTAATTCCGAAATAGTACTTCTTAAAATAAAGGCGTTTATTTTTAAAAAATATTTTTCCGTATTTTGAAAACTAATTATTTCAAATTGTCAAAATTAGAAGCTCCATAATTAATTCGTATTGTGGAGGGTAAAAATTGGGTGTCAACACCTATTACCCCCCTGAACTTATTTTTTTCGTAATTTAATGCCCTTTATTTGCCTACGTGCCATGTGGGGTCCGCGCGTGTACTACACACAATATAATTTAGCGGGTTAGGTGTATTAAGTAGACAAATAAGAGATATTTAATTATGAAAAAAATAAGTTCACTGGGGTAATAAAACTAAGTTAAAATTTAAGTGTGTTTCTGAAATTTTAATTATAGTTTGAAGGGATATTTGTGTATTTTCTCTAATATTTATATTAATTGATAGTATTTAGTTTTAAATTATGTATCATAATCTAGAGAATAAATAATTAATATTGAAGTAAAACATAAATTTCCTTTTTTTATTTATATTCTAAAGTAGACAAGTATGGCCATCTCTAAATTCTCTTTAAGGTTTTAGTTCCTAATTCTTTGATTTTTGTGAAACAGCATCAACTTGTATTTATATTTGGTGGCCTGCGAATTATTGCTAATCGTATGGAGCAACAAATAACAATTTTGATATTTGAAAATATTACATAGATAAACAAATATATATTAGATAATTAGTTAATACAGTTATAGTTTGAATTGATTATAGCTCGTCATTAACATCTTGAGTTTATATAGCAAACTGTATCAAATACACAAACATTGCGAATTGTATAGCGAATTATACAAACGCTGTGCAAATTGTTTAGTGAAATGCACATACAAACTACAAATTGTATTGTGAACTACACAAACATTGTGCGTGAATTGCATAACAAAATATACAAACACTATGAATTGTATAGCAAAATATACAATCACTGTGAATTGTATAGTGAATTATACAAATGTTAAGTATATTGTATAGCAAAATATACACGCACAATGAATTATACAAACGTTATACGAGTTTTATAGCGAAATATACAAACACTGCATTGGCTACAGTTACAAAATTTAATTACCTAAAATTATAGTGATTTCAACCTATAGCTATTAAATTTCGGGACTAAGTTATTTATGAAAATTCCTATTTTATGTTGGGCTTAGCCTTTAGTGCCAGTACAAGAGAGCATTGGGCTCTTGGCCAGGCCTGGTCTACAGAAGCCCAAAAGGCATCACAAGAACAGAAGCTTTGACAAAGTGGTCAAAAATATTTCTAATATAGGGAAAACATAAAATATAATGGTGAGGCACAAGTTATGTTATACAAGGGAAAAAACAAAAAATCGTAAGACATAAATTTAGTTTCAAAATGTTATACCTTTAGAAATTCACAAGTCAACTTCGTAAGGCACAATATGTTTTAAAAGACATAAGTTCAGTTTCAGAACTGACAAAGTTATGTCTGTTTTAGTTCTCTAAACTTCTGTTGGATAAGGCAAAAGTTCTCTAACTTATTCCTTGTGAATTAGATAATTAAGTATTACGCAACTTTAAGTCCCATAAAATTAAAAGTAGGCCATAGTTATAGATATTTTGACTACAAAGTTTCATTAAATGACAAATAAGGGCAAAAACTAAAAATTACTGATTTTAAGAGGCAAGAATTGAAAATTTGAACTACCCTATATAGAAGTAATCTATGAAAAGAACTTTATTGATCTTCTTAACTCAAATTTAACTTATATAGAAATTTGTGCTATAGTTGAATACTGAAAGTACATTTCCTAATGAAACTTAATTTTTAGTGATAATAAATATTCACTTTAATAAAGCATGCTAAAGTCTTTACTGATATCAGTTAATTGTCATTGGATCCAATAGTAATATAGATTTTAGCTATGTTTACAAAGAGTGATCAAAGGTAATTGCCACTACTCACTAGTAAATGCCAATAAAAAAGCATTTTTACCGCTAATTAAGTTATTACTATTAATTAATTATTGTTAAGGATCATTTTTGATATAATGTCATTGAGTTTTAATCAAGTAAGTCTATTAGGAAGTGTGGATTCTATTGGAACTCGGCTAATATGACTTTGTGCTTGAGGATGAAAGTTACTTCCTTTGTTTTAAAAAAAGGACTTACTTCCCTTTTTTCATCTGTTTAAAAAAGAATGACTAATTTTTTTTTGTTTGGGAAAAACTATAAGTTTAATTTTTCACGTGATATGTTTCAGGTCAGAAGATTAAAGAGCATTTTGGTTAATTTAGGACCACAAAATTGACAAATTTTCTTTATCGTATTAAATTTCGTATCAATTCAAATTAGACCATCTTTTTAAAATGCAGAAGTAAAAAATATGAAAGTCAAAAATATTCACACAATGTATATATGTATGCATAAAAGTGTATATGTTCCAAAAAAGAAAATATCATCTTGTCATGATTTCCTTCTCGTGGCCCTATACAACGTGGGATTGTTCACGTTATAGTGAATTAGTGACTAACACAATCCCACTAATATTAGTGGTCTAATATATATCTTTGAAACATTATACTATTGAAGATCAAAGTATATTAGAAGAAAACTAGAGATGGAGACATAAATTAATATGATAACCAAAAAAAAGAAAAAGTGATACGATGTCATATTTTCAAGATAAAAATATCGACTAGTCAATCTTCTAATTTTGTGCTCAAATATTAAAACATAAAACTTACAACATAATGGGCACACAATTGTAGATATTAAAATTTTATATGTTTCTATAAGATAGTCTTATTTCAGTCAGGATTTCTTTAACATTACTTTACCTAAACCCTAATTTATGTTTTCTTGAAAAGACATCTCAAATATCCATAAATTCTGGGTATTTCAGAGATCAAAATCTCATATATCTCACAAATTCATGGGATATTCATAGAGGATTAAAATTTTACATAAGTTCTGGGTATTCCGAAAGAGATCAAAAACTCAATATCCCCTGAATATGGGGATATTCATAAAGAGATCAAAAGAGGATTCAAGGAGGTCAAAATCATCCTATGTTCGAGAAATACGTCATTAATGGTCCTCAAATTATGGAGAAATCTTATGAGAAAAGAATCAAGGAAGGAATAGATTTGTACCCACATCGTTTATGAATAAAATTATGCCTCTTCATATTTTATTTGTGATTGCAATTTATTTTTTTATCTCTTTAAAATTTGTTATAAACAACAATATCTAAAATGGAGTAGATTGAGGTTTATATCTTTTAACCCCAGGGGCGGAGCTACATTTACCCAAGGGTGGTGAAATGAACACCCTTAATAGGACAATCTTTTCGAATTTATAGGTTAAATATAAATATTTTAATATATATCAATTGTTGAACAACCTTGATACAAAAATCACCCACTCATATCTAAAAGTATAAACACCCTTGATGAAAATACTGACTCCGCCACTATTTAACCCAAACAACTCGATGTGAAAACACTATAACCACGATAAAATTTAACTATAGAAGTCATCTCTCTGACGGTTCTTTCTACCTAAATTTAGGTTCTTTCTATAAACAAGACTCTAATTACCTTCTTTAGAATTAAATGTTGGATGTCCTTACTTGATTAAATAGACCCAATATTTTACTTTATTTAGTCCCATTATAAACTTTGTTTATTCATTTATTAAGGGTTAATCTTGATCTTAGAGATCAATGTAATTGTGATTGAGCATCACTTCATACTCAATTGATTACGACATGGAATAACTTATAGTTGATTCTCATTAAAATAATGAGCAGTCTATCCAACATGATATCACTAAGTTGTTTGACCATTTATTACAACAATAATATACTGTTGAAATTGGTGGCCCAAGTTTTCTTCAAACTTGGCAACTCACACCACAATTTGTCAAACAAATCCAGCATGTTA
>JAPFFP010047187.1:0-10510 GCA_026153255.1 Solanum medicagineum | reverse complement strand
GTTTTGCATTCCAAAAGAGACTACAAGTAAAGCTCTAGCTGCAACCATAGGACGAGTCATCGAAGCTAACAAGATATCTTTCCATGATGATGAGCTACCGGCAGAAGGGGTTGGGCATAACAAAGCGCTTCACATCGCGGTCAAATGTTACGACAAGATTGTGACTCGAGTTCTGATTGATGGTGGTTCTGGATGCAACATCTGCCCTTTCACAATGCTAAGAGAGTTGGGTGTTCACATGGGAGAGAGAAAAGAGAGTTATGTGAAAGTTAGAGCTTTCAATGGGGCACAAAGAAGCGTTATTGGAGAAATATATCTTATATTATAGATGGGGCCAACTGAATTTCCCTATTCTATTTCAAGTGATGGATGTGTCATCTAACTACAACCTATTCCTGAGAAGAACATGGATCCACATGGCGAGATGACATGTTGTCAAAACACAACACATTTGGTGCCTGAAACAAGGGATTTTTTGAGTTCTTTAAGAGACATTTAATGGTTTTGATGTGTTTTTGTGTTAATCTTGCAGAAAAGTTAGGTTGACATGATTTTGAAGAAAAGTTGCAGATTTTACTGAAGCATAGGCCATACGAGCCGACCTACAAGTCATAGCTCAAGCTATGAGTTGTAGGGTGTGTCGTAGCAAGAATCAGAGATAAAAAATTTAGAAAAATTGCCAAGTGAAGGTCACTCCTACAAAGACATCCTACGAGTCATAAGATACACTATGAATCATATAGGTGGACTCGTAATAAGAACCAGAGAGCCAAAATGTTGGACCAAAAACTCAAGGCCAAGACTATGAGAGCAACATATGAGTCATAGCTCAAGCAACGACTCATACGTCTGGGTCGTACCAGTTTAGTTCAAGATGTTAAGAACCTGATACGGGACCCCGACTATAACTCATAGGTCATCCTATGAGTCATACCTGTAGAACTTATCAGCTGCCAGCTATCTTTTCTGTATAAATTCTAGGGTTCTTTTGTAAATACTATATATAGTTTAAGTTAAGCTTTTAGAAGGAGTTCGACCAGTAGACAAAGGAGAATCACATTTTGAATCTTTTCTTAGTTTTTTAGAGTAGTTTATTATTCTCTCTTGGAAAATCCATTTTGGGGATTGTAAATCTTGCTTTGTACTCATTGTTGATCAATCAAGCTTGTGGGTTTGCAACTATGCTGCCTATTTTCTTCATTGGTATTGGTAAAGATTTCATTTATGTCTTGTATGTACATTTTTTCTTGTTTTGCCTTAGCCATGAGTAGCTAAGCACCCACAACTTGGGGTTGTAGGAACCATGGGTAGTTGACATTGATATGACCTAGGTTTCTTGTATTTCTATGATTGGGGTTTTGCATGTAATATCTATTTCTCTTCATTATTATTCTTTTTTGGTGGTGGCCAACACCAAACTCCACCTGTTATCACCATCCCGACCAAGGTAATGATGAATAGGAAAAGGGAAGTAGATGACATAATTCGATTGATGTGTTCTCGTCTAATCAATCGAGCCTGACTAAGGGGAGGTTGATTGGGATAATAGATAACGGTTAGTTGGCACGCCATGGTTGCCAACCAAGTGCCATGGCAAAATTTGACCTTCACCTTCACAAGAGGGCTAGAAGAACTTTAGTTACCGTCCTGCATGTACATCACCAATTGTAGTTATGTTGTCTAGGGTAATCAAGTCGACGAACTACGGGAAACAAAATTCCCAAGTTGTACCCAAAATTGAGTGTTTCCTCGCATTATAGTTAGTGGTAGTTTCATTTTGTTTTTGAATCACAATCCCCCCCCCCAATTTAGAGATTGTAGTCATAAATACTAGAAATGATTAGTGGTGAAGTCTTGTAATCAACCCCTGTATTCCTTGTGGATTCAACCCCAAGGAGTGTGAACATCATTAGAAATTATGGCGCCATTGCCGAGTAATTCGTCTAGGTTTTGATTTGAATTCACTATTAGTTAGTTCTAGTGTTGATTTCTGGAGTCTCTTGTACTTTACTTTTGTTTTTGTTTTTGTTTTTTTTAATTCGCAGGGTATACTAGGTTGTATGCCCAACACAAGGAGCCAAGGCAATCCCTTAGCTACACTCAATTTGGAGATCCATCGACTACCAAGGAGGATGGCTAAGTGAATGAAGATATTGAGGTTGAGGAGGAGATGAATACGAATGAGGATGTGGGAAGAGAGGAAAATCCACCACAAAGCGGTAACAGGCCACAACTTAGGGACTTCAGTGAAAATGGAATCAATATAGATTGAACCCTATGGCTATGGATGTTATCGGTAGCCTCCTCAACCGGCAGATACTAAGTTCACAGTATCGAGTAGATTGCTCCAAATTCTCTAAAATCATGGACTATTCACAAGGCTACCTTCGGAGGATCCCCACCTTCATCTTCAAAATATGGTGTTTGTTTGCAAGAGTGTCATGGGCACATAAAATCTTTCTCTTGATGCTATAGGTTTAAGAGTGTTTCCACTATCATTGACTGGCAATGCATCTGTATGGTTGTTCGAGATTCCTCCGAGTACTATCACAAGTTGGGCTGAACTTCTGAGAGTATTCCTTGAAAGATATTTCCCAAGATCTAAGAAGTTGAATTTCAAAGACCAAATCAACAACTTTGAGCAATTGACGGGTGATTCCATTAGCACAACATAGGAGAGGTTTACTAAATGTTTGAGGATGGTCCCTGATCACAAGATTGTTGATGATGCCTTGGTTGAAATTTTCTATCGGGCATTTGATGAGAATAGTCAAGCTTGCATCGACACGATTATGGGAGGCATGTTCCTAGACCGACCTTTTGCATTGATAGCCGCAAGGATAGAGCAAGTGGTTAAAACAAATAGAGCATGGGGTCAACGAGAGCGAGGTGTGATAAAACCTTCTTGCGAGATTAACACCAATAATGAGCAAGCAAAGGTAAACGAAGAGATCATGGAGCAACTTGCTCAGCTTCGCATAAGTATGGACTTGGTTTTAAGGCAAAATCTAGCAAGTGTCAAGACAATCACTCACCAACCTCCGAAGGCTCCTACCTATGATGATCATTCTTTGATGAGGATGCATGTTTTGTAACAAACAAGCGGGCGGGTTTCAGGAACAACCCCTAAGGGTCCAATTTGGACTATTAGAGGCAATGTTCCGGGAATCAAGGTTGGAACTTTAACCGTGATGGGATGTATAGAGACAGCCCGGGTGGATACTATGAGAGAGAGAGTATGTGCCAGAAGCAGACTGGGGAAGAAGAGAGGGCTACAGGAATGGTCCTTATGTGCCACCACACAACCGTGATGTTGGGTCAAGCAACTCCAAGATTGAAGATAAGTTCAAACAGTTGTTGAAGCAAGCTGACCACCAAGATGAGAATTTAAAGGGAATGAAAGCGGATATCTCAAGTATAACCAAAAAATAGAGTCTCACTCAGTGACTATTAAGCAATTAGACCAACAATTCCGACAAATTTCTTCACGAGTGAATCAATGTCGAAAGGGCACCCTACCAAGCAATATGGTTCAAAATCCAAGGAATGAAGGGCATTGCATGGCAGTGATGACTAGGAATGGCAAGAGCACCGTAGATCCCCCTATGCCGGTAATTGTGCATGAACTTTATGAGAAGGGTCTTGGTAGTGAAGTCGTGGTTGAGGGAGAAGATCCAAAGGTTGTTGGGATGAAACAAGAAGAAACAAAGGGGCATGAGAAATTGAAATCAAATTCCCGAACCCCCTCCTCCTTTCCCTTAAAGGCATAAGAGAAAGGAAGAGAAGGGTAAATTTAAACACTTCCTTTCGATGTTGAAGCAACTCTCCATCAACATTCCCCTTCTAAAAGTTTTGGAGAAAATGCCCAAGTATGCCAAATATATGAAGGATTTGCTCACCAAGAAAGCACTCTGAGCCAAGAGTTCTCGCAAGAACTCCAAAAATGTAGTGCGATTATGACCAAATGCCTTGCTCTAAAGCGAGAGGATCCCGGTGCATTCACCATCCCGTGTACTATTGGTGATATTGAGTTCGCAAGAGCATCGTGTGACCTAGGAGCGAGCATCAATCTAATTCCTCTTGATGTATTTAAAAAGCTTGGCTTTGGTACTCCTACCCCATCAAGAATGACGTTGCTTATGGAGGATCGAACAATTAAAAAGGCATAGGGAATCCTTTTGGATGTGCTTGTTATAGTGGATAAATTCATCTTTCAAGAAGACTTTGTGATCCTTGACTGCGAAGTTGATTTTGAGGTGTCCATCATTTTGGGGAGACCATTTCTCGCTACTGGGAGAGCCCTAGTAGATATGGATTCAAGTCAACTACGGTTTAGGGTTAATGATGCAGACGTTGTGTTTGATATTCGTCAATCCATGAAACACCCAGATGAGTGCAAGAGTGAGGTATGGACCCTTGATGATAGTTGAAGAAGGAAGATGACAAAGTCGAGCCACGACGTCAACCAAGGTGCTTTTTAGGAGGCCACCCTAGTAACTTTTATAATTGTTAGGTTGTTTTAAGTATTTTTGGTTGTTGAGATTCTTAGGTAGAAAGTGTGAGTTTGTTTTTTATATGATTGAAAGACATTGGTGCAGTTGTAATATTTTGGGATTGTTGTGTTTTGAGATTTGGTTTGCAGGTGTAAATTGAAGAACTGAAGATCTGAAAAATAACACTTGGATTAGCCTCTATGATTAGGCGTACAAGTCGTAGTCCTCATTATGACTCATAGTCATGCATCGTAGAGAGAATCAGTGAGTATCAGAAGTTGGCACATACACTATAAGCCAACCTTACGATTCCTAGAGTCGTCTACGAGTCGTAAGAGGGGTTCGTAGTGCCTAGGTATAATTCCTAAATTTTTATAGGTGTTAGGTCTTCTACTAGACTGGGACCTATGACTCGTAGGATAGCCTATGACTTGTAGTCGGGGTCTCATAACCCCGATCTGCAAATTTTTAAACTTCGACCTGGTTTGCTTATATCAGGGGTCAAAATCACATTTGGCTCCTATTATCAACTATAAACCCTAAAAAATTAATGGTTTCCCCCAAAATCATTCCATATTCTCCGTTTCTGACCAACATCCTGGTGGTACACGTCATTTTCCGGCAAAGATTTCGGCGAGGCCATTATTCTTAGGGTTTCTGGCGTGGTTTTGATTTACCTTTGCTTTGGTTTACTTCTCCAATCGATTAGTAAGCTCCATGGTTAAGTTTTGAAATCTTTTATGGTGAGTTTGTTTCCTATATGAGTGTGTGCCTTGTTTAATCATGTTAAATCATGCCATGTACTGGTTATTGCACTAGACTTGTAACCTAGGGTTTGATGCTTTGAAGACGTGAGTTGTGAATCAAATCTTGTCGCAATTCTTGAGTGGGTGCTTGTGAATATGAAATTTGTTATTCAGTGGATATATTATGTGATTGTTGCCCACTCACGATCCAAATTGTTGTCAAAATTGAATTTTAAGAAGTGGGAGTGTGTTTTACATGTCTTAACCTATGGGATTTGATTGAATTGATATGTATGGGAATTACATTCCTACGGAATGTTTATAGATGTCAAGAACGAGTTTCGAATGTGTATTACTTTTGTTGTGCTTGACATAGTATGGAACTAGGTTGAACTCTTAGGGATGATGGTTGTCTTGAACTCCTGATGATAGTATAGAATTGATTATGTGCCAAGTATTTGATGAAGTTATTGTGTGCCAAGAGTGTTGATTGTGTGTTTGATTCGTTACTTTGCGTGGGAAAATGTTAGGCACTATAGATGCCTTCTGCAATCAGCTACGAGGCACTCTTATGACTTGTAAGTCCCTATACGAGTCGTAGTGGTCCCTTGTAGCAAATAGCAGTCATCTGTGGTTCCTTCATGTTTCTCATACGAGAGTCACTTACGACTCATAGTTCTTGCTACGACTCAGTGGGAGTCTTGTAAGCTTATCTGAGTTCTGAAAAATGTTTCTGAAAATAGTTAGGAGACTAGACTACGACTCATAGGTCACCCTATGAGTCATAATTGTGTCTCATATCTGGGATAAGAAGCATTTTTGAAGGCATACTAGTTCTACAAGGGTAGTATACAACTCGTAGGTCACCCTACAAGTCGTAAATGCACTCGTATCTGCAAACTTGCAGTTCCATCAGTGATTATCTATTTTTGATTTATTTTTGTCTTTTGTTCTTTGTTATGTGTTTTAATGGATCAAACATCTTGAACTTATTGCTACTTGGTTGGTTTGCAGATACAATGCCCCCAAAAGACAAGCGAGCAATCCAAACCTTTCAAAGGAGATTGGTGGATGAGTCAACTGAGACTGAGCAATCCGAGGGCTTTGTGGAAGTCCACAGAGTTAGGGTAGGCCCTGAGGCCAATAGACCCTAGACCCGGGTGCTTGCAGCACAAACGCCTATGGAAGTTAGCAGTTCCCTCCAGTCTGAAGAGGTGGAACAACAGGGTAACGGGGACGGTTCGGATGGCAGCCTACCTCAAATGACCCCCTCACACTCTGGTTCAGAGTCAGAGTTGGAAAGCACTTCTGAGGAGGAGGAAGCCCAATCTCAGCCCCTGACCGATCCCAGATGGTATGTTACGGCATGAAAGAAATATACAACCAGAGGTTGGAGCCTAAGGGGCAAGGTAAACCTGTCTGCCAATTTCATGAGTCTCGGTTAAATGCCTCAGGCTTAGATAAAGTACCCGAATTGGATGTTCGGTTAAATCAGCACGGACTATGGTGGACCACACAACAACTGGGAAAATATGCCCCTACATAGTCTATGAGTTCTATGCGGCATACCTTGCTACATTCCACCGGGGGTTGTTGAAGAACGAAAGGCTAATTGAGCAGCCGAGGCTACCGGTGGTGGCAGTCCGGGGGAGGAAAGTTGATATCTCGGAGGAGACTATCCGACGAGTGCAGTTTGGGCCTACTTATAGAGTGCCTCAGTCTAATGCGGAGTACGATAGCTGTATTGATAAAATGAGGAGAGCAGTGACTGGGAAGGTCATTGGGGCTAGGATAGTGTTGTTACGGTGGATAGCCAGCAAAATCTACAAGGAGGGTATCGAGCCGACGAGTGTCATAAACCGAAAAACCCTATAGTTAAAGCACACCTCTCATTCCAGGCCAAGTTTTGGTGGTCCAACCTACACAGATAATGTGATCACCCTCGAGAGAGTCGTATTGGTGGCCAACAGTCTAGCTGGCTATGCAATAGATTTGGCTCGGATTATTTTAGAGCAGATTCATGAGGCTGCAGCTCGGACTAACACCTCACTGCCATTTCCATTTCTGATCCATTGACTAAGCATTACAGCAGGTGTTCCTATCAATCCTTACCGGGACCCTCATGTAGAGGCCACATGCACTATAGATCCCATCCTGAGAAAGGCTGATGAGAATCTGGTGGCCTTACCATAAGCAGCTCCTCCAGCTATCCCAGACCCATTTCCGTAGAGCCTCAGATTCCAGGTTCACCTCCAGCTACTACTGGCACTGCTCCGTCTACTGTAGAGCCTACACCAGCGATCGAGATTGAGTCTACACAATCCTCCAATACTCGAGCACCAGCAACATCTACTTTACAGGTTGACCCTCTTTTCTCTGCTGTTGTATTTCAGGCTTTATTATGCAAGGTGGCTGTAGTAGAGGGCAGGCTATGAGACTTGTCAGCACGGGTCTGGCCATTGATTAATCAGACTGTTTGAGACTCCGAGGAGAGAAAGAGGGGATTTTCCTGAGATTTAGTTGATGAGAGATTCCGAGCGGTGGATGCCTGGGTCGATTAGTTGAGACTAGAGTCCACAAGAGGCTTAAGGGAGCTAGGCTTGCCAATGCAAGCGCAGTTACTGAGGAGTTGGCCAAATTTAAGGCCGACTTATTACAGATGTTGGTATCCCCTGTTCCAGCCACAGACGTAGCACCGGTAGGTGATAAGGCATTTGATTGGCTCACCGACTGTCCGGACACTCATGGGAAGAGGCCCCTTGAGTAGAGTGATGAACCAAAGCTGACCTCGAAGAAGCCGAGACAGGAGGAGGGGCCCATACTCGAGGAGTTGGTGCAATAGTCGCTTTTGTAGGAGGCTATTCAGAGAGAGAGAGAGAGAGAGAGAGAGAGAGAGAATGCAACACACCCCACCTAGAGAGGGTACTTTCGGAACTACTACAAAGGAGAGGCAGCCCCAGGACCCCGCAGATCAGCCCCAGACTAGTGCTTAAGCACAATGATGTTTGACTTCTTTTGACCCCAGTTGTCATTTTGTCATGTTTGATACTTTGTTCTCTTTTCAGAAAATCTTTCAATTATGTTTTTTTAGTTGTGTTTAAATACTCTTATGTTGGATGCTATTTTTACTTATACTTAGGATGTTAAATTTTGATTTTTATGGATGTATGTATATATTTCTATTCTATCGTGTTTTGTTTTGTTCTTGTCTTTACTTTGAGGACTAAGTATCCTATTCTGGTGGGGTGTGAGGAGTTATGGATTAAGGCGAAGTATGAGTAGCCTCAAGTCCATAACTTCCCTTATTTTAATCCCAAGGTTTTCTTGCCGTGCTTCCTTTTCCTTGTAGATGTTTACTTTTCTGTTGAACCAACATGTTTAGGTAGTGTAGATAATGGGTAAATTCATTGTAGTGGTATCTATTGGCATATACATAATTTTTCGATGTGTTTTTAATGTTTTGATGAAAAATTAGGTACCCTCAAAATTTTTGAGATTGATTTTGATGCATTCATACATTTTGAGTACTTAGCAATATTTGTTCTGATATTGTGAAGGTAAGCTGAGACTGAAAGCATGACCTGTGAGTCTATACTCGATTATGGATACAATTGCCATGTGTGTTGTGAGCTTATTTTGTTGCATTCATGCATCTTGTATGGACCCAGAACTTGCCTTGTTACTCTGAACTAAATTGGTTTAGTGATGTGGTAGATATGGAAAAGATCTTAAGCCTTTGTTATTTGAGTGAAACCACTTTTGGCCTAAATGACCCACCTGATAAGCTAGTGAATCCCTTGTTCCAAACTCTTGAGCTTTTCATGTACTCATTCTTTCTTGATACCTTGCTAGCTTAACATTGTTTGATGAAATACCTTGATATCGGCCCTGGTCTATCCTTGAACATGTGAACCTTGATTGAGGCCAAAGGCCTAAGTTGAGGGTGGCTGCAGTTAGTGGCCCTAGTTTGAGGCATAGATATTGTGTACTTCACCTGAGGCTAAAAGCCTAAGTTGAGGGTGGTCCTTATGTTTGTAAAATAATAATAATAATAATAATAATAATAATAATAATAATAATAATAATAAAGTGGTTACTTGGGAAATCAAGAAAGAAATGAAAAAGCATCAACCGAGTGAAGAAAGAGAAAAGAAAAGTGCCTTGAATTGAGAAAGAGTAGCAAAAATGAGTTTGAAATTGAGGTACAACTGAAAAAGAGAAAGAAAGCACTCGAGAAAATTTCAAAACAAGAGTATAAGGGTGGAGTGATTAAAAAGGGTTGGATTATGAAAGCAAACAGTGTTGGTAAACATGGTTCAAGGATAGCTTTTAGACACTATTTTCCCAAAATACCACACCAAAGCACCCTGAGCCTATTTTAAAGCCTATAAGTCCTAAAGTGATCCAACTCCATTTTATCACCAAGCCAGAAGATGAGTATAGAGGCAAGCCTATGGTGTTAGTCAGTATGCTTAAATTTCAATTGTTAGACTGAGAAAGCTTCCTAAGTCCCTGACTTCTAAATGCTTTTGAGTGAGTATGAGAGATTTCTTTCCGGTAAGGGCATTTGTACTACTTGAATAGCATATGACTATACCAGCGATTGTGGACGGTTGATGCTCCCTAGCTTGTCATAGTTGGGTTGCCAAGTATCTCATTATGTTCTTGTTTGCTTAATAGCTTTACAAGCCTGTTTTGAAAATAGTAGTTGGGTACCTGAATCAAAGGAGTTGTTGTATGTTCCATTAGTATAGTTGCTATGTATTTCTCTTTGCCTGCATAGATTGAGTCGTCACTTGAGGACAAGCAACAATTCCAAGTTGAGGGTGTTGATGTGCTATCAAAACATAACATATTTGGTGCCTGAAACAAGCGATTTTGTGAGTTCTTCAAGCGACTTTTTATGGTTTAGATGTGTGTTTGTGTTAATATTACAGAAAGGTTAGGTTGGCATGATTTTGAAGAAAAGTTGCAGATTTTGGTGAAGTATAGGCCATACGAGCCCACCTACAAGTTGTAGCTCAAGCTACGAGTCATAGGGTGTGTTGTAGCAAGAATCAGAGACCAAAGATTCAAAAATTTGCCAAGTGAAGGTCACTCTTACGAAGACATACTACGAGTCATAAGATACACTACGCCTCATATAGGTGGACTCGTAGCAAGAGTCAAAGAGCCAAAATATTGGACCAAAATCTGAGGGCCAAGACTACGACAGAAACATACAATTCGTATCTTAAGCAACGACTCGTACCTATGGGTTATACCAGTTTA
>JAPFFP010047186.1:0-10510 GCA_026153255.1 Solanum medicagineum | reverse complement strand
AGTTTTTGTCACCCCATCCACTACCTAGACCCCTCTATCGTCCCCCACCTCACCATCACCCCACCCCCACAAAAAATAAAATTAAAAATTCTATTTTTAGAATATTTTAAATTTTTAAAATTTCATTCTTTTACACCAGTCCTCTTCCACACCCAATCATTTCCCCCTGCTCCAAAAAAAATGAACAAATTTTCTTCTTGAAAATATTTAAAATTTTGAAAAATGTCATTTTTTACCACATCCTACCTCCCACCCCTCAAAAAAATTTCAAATTGTTCTTTAAGTAAAACTCAAATTATTTTAAAAGTCATTTTTTAGTATAAAATTTCTTGTGGCATTTTGGGCCATTTTATTGAAAATAATCATCTAGCCAGAAGCTCAAATCTTATTGAAAATGACAAATCCTAAAAGCCCAATATACATTGAAACCTACCTCTCTAATTAGGAAACCTCTTCTAGTAACTTCCGCCTTTTTCGCTCCTTCATTTTTCAACTTTTGTCTGGCAATGCTTCCTTCTGTTAATTGCAGAAATCCCTTTCACTTCTTCCTCTTTTGGATATACTTCTGTCTTGTGTTCTTGTCACTTTTGTTGATGAGCACACAAGTCCATTCACCTTTGATTGGTACAATACATCTCCCTTTTGTCTTCCTTTCTGTATCTTTTTTTTTTTGCCAAATCATACTCATGCCTTGCCTATAGGTAAGGTGTATCCATTTGGTGATGTATTCCATGGTGGTATTCTTCAAGAGTTTGCAATGCAGGAATAGGCATCAGATCTAGTATTGTGCCCTTTTTCTCTTCATGATAAACCATCGGTCTTTGTTCCTTACCTTTCAGTTGATCTTGAGCTTGAAGGCAACTTCTGCTTGAATTCCATACTGACCTCCATGCTTTAATGTTAAATATGTCACTCTACCCCAATTTGTTGGTGAAGATTGCTATGTGCTCCAAAAATATTAGCCAGATTTCTGGTACTATGCCTTTTTTCTCTTCGTGATAAACTATTGACCATTGTTCCTTACATTTTAGATCTTGAGCTTAAAGCCAACTTTTGCTTGGATTTCGTACTGACCTCCATGCTCTAATGTTAAATATGTCATTGTACCCTTGGTTTGTTGGAGAAAGTTGTTATGTTCTCCAAAGATTAGCCATATTTCTTTTATAGCATTCTTTGCACTCCTTATCAAATAAGAGACCTCATTTGTAAATATGTGTACTTCTTTCCTCTACTTTTCTCAATTTATGTTCTCTAGATCTGCATGTACATATTTTCTTTTTGTTTTTACCCTGATGAATGGTATCTATGACTTATCTGTGTTTATTATTCGTCTCTCCTCTATAGGAAACTCCTTGAAGCTTTTAAATTTCTTCATCTCTGTGTTGTGAACTGTTAGACTAGCCAAGTATTCGACCATCTGATTTCCTTTCCTGTATATATGCTTTATTTGTATTTCCTGTTGTTGAATGGGCAATGTGATTTGTTCCATTGTTTCAAAAATATTTCATACTCTCCTTCATTCAGCATGCACAATCCTCACCATAGTTGGGGACTCCGTCGCTATAATAATATTTTTCATCATTTTTCTCTTATGACTTTTAATGGTGCTTTTATTGATTTAGCTTTTTCTTCTATAATATCTGTTCCTTTTGACTATGCATATATTAAATCTCCCTAATTGTCCCTTATTAGTATTCATATGCACTTTTCCCCCGATTTTCCTTGCTTGCCTGTCACAACCTACCCCTAGGGTCTAGGAGTGACATGGAGAATGGGAACCTGAGAGTCTCCAAACTATACTCGTAACATGCATTCACACATCACCGGTTCGGAAGCACAGATGAATTGTAAACAAATAGTTATAAGGGATGGGAAAGTAGGACTCATGCTATGAGATATCATAGGGGATGGGGAGTACTATGGATTCATATAGCACATAACACATAAGACTAGGGGGCGATTTAGCATGACCCACTCTATGAGGGAAATACGAGACTTAGGATCTTTCACCTCATAACATCAATCCATAACATATGCTCATAATCAAACCATAATGACCTAACCATATCTATGACATAATTCTCCGAATACAATACTTCGCACATAAGCGTAAACAGGTTTACAAGTTGTCCAACAATGCCTCTAATCATAAGATAGGACGGGGGCCAAAACATATCCTAGGCTCACCCTCAAAGTAAATAACATAAACTAAGCACCATAGGTAGAGGAAAGGTGGATTGTCCTTGGAAGATAGGATTGATCATGACAAGTTAATCTCAAGATCAAAGCTAGGTGGCATACGGTGGATGAATGTACTCTTCAGTCCCTACATGGTTAGACCATATAGGCAAAAAGTATGCGTTGGTACGCTTGAATGTATTAAGTATACAGACATGCAATTCACATGAACTCATTAAACCTACATCCAATGTTAGATGAAAAGGGCACATATATAAAAAGAACCATATATCAAGGAATAATACATCAATATGCCAAGAGGTGCATGATGCATGAATGCAAAAATACTTCATATGTATTGAGGATGGAACCATAACCAACATGAGACCAAGTGCGCTATAACTTAGAACCTCATTGTCTCCCCCACAATGGATAAAAGTTGACCTACTTGCCATAGGTTGATCCTTAATCATTCTTCCCCCTTGAGGCATAAACATACCTTTGTTAGGCACATAAAAGAAAGGAGTATGGACCCTTGGGAATAGCCCATCCTGCCTCCAATCTCATCGGTGCTAGGTCATGATCCCACTAGAATACATGTATATGCATGCTTGTAAAAGATGCATAAGGATTTCAAATCATTTACAGGCATTAATAGGCTTAAAGGCCAAATCACATCTTCATAACCATGCATAATAGGCTAAAATAAAAGTCAAAATATACTTCATGAATACTTTTCATGCATACGGATAGCTCCTTTGGAGCACCTTCTTGAGAAATGAGAATGGACTCTTAGGGATAGCCTGTCCGCCTCAAACCTCAATTGATGCTCCCTAAACAAAGTGGTGTAAAAACCCATAATTGCTCAATGAGCCTTAATCATAGATATTTATATGATCACATTCTTGTCATAACCATAATCTTCTCAAAATCATATACAAAAACATCATTCGGGCTTGACCCACTTCATAAAAACCATAGCCATGTATGCATATGCCATGAATGAGATGAGAAATAGCATGGGTAATAGAGATTCCAACTTAAATCAACAATACATTATGAAATTCAAGTAAAGACATGCGTAATATTCACATTTAAATCAAAATATAGATTATCCATGCTCAAATCAAGCTCTAAAGGCGCTATGAACTTTCATAACTTCAATGCATTTCATCATACTAAGACTTAATTCACTTTAAAATCAATAAATAAACATAGCACATACATCAATTGAATTTAATGAACAATAATTCTTTAAACCCACATTTAAAGTAAGCTAAAATTCATGAAAAATCACTTGAAAAGGTTTAGGTTTTCTGGGTTGAAAGCGACCTAGAATCAAACCCACATACCTTAGCTAATGAAGAAGATTCAAGAAGAAATTTGGTGAAGAAGGAGGCTTTCCTTGAATATCAAGCTTAAAACCCACAAGAGTTCTTTGACAAGGACTTAAAGAATGTCTTGAGAGAATTCCAAATGTGAGAAATGAATTTGAATGAGAGGAATAAAGTTTAGATCATTAGGAAGCCTTTAGGTAGCATAGGAAGTCACAAGAGACCCTTAGAATAAACCATAATTATGAAAATGCCATTAATGAAATAACGTCGTCTCAAGTGAGTCTATGCGGTTTGTGACACACCAAATGGACCGTATACTTATCCGTGAACCAACACTTAGAAAAATTTTCACTTGATGAAGCTTCGAAATGGTAATCCTATACTTAGAATTTTTCGACGAAATCATTCTCGCGGGAGACTACATGGGTCATGTAGTGTTATGCAGGCCGTGACACTACCTGTATGCCTCCCCTTAGAAAAGTTCCCACGACAAAGTTACGAGATGGTGATTCCATACTTAGAAAAATTTCACTTCAAAAGCCATACGGGAGGCCACACAAGTCGTTTCATTCAACACGGGCCGTCTACTTGGCCATGTCATCACATTTAGTCCCAAAACTGTGGTATGTCAAGCTAAGGCCACCACATGGCCTACCACACGGTCCGTAAGGTGTCACACAGGCCATGAGGGGTCCAAGCGTGGCATGCCTTTGTTTAAATCACCTCATTTAGGACCAAACATCCTCTTGAGACCAATGGTCACTATATAGAGGAGCTGTATGACCTCACATGGACCGTGAGAGCTCCCATGGAGCATCATGTTGGTCCAAAACTTCTCGAAGTCAAATTTTTCAAGCTCCAATGAGATCGTACAATATCAGGGTCCTAACATCATCTCCGCCTTGGGAACATTCATCCTACGAACAAGGCCTGAAAGGCTTAACTTAGAACATGAAACTTTAAATCACAAGATACCATGCATTTTCATTACATGAAATTCATAAGGCCATTAAAACTTATATGAAAACATATTCAAATCATTCAAAACATCATACAAATTATTTTGGTGCTTATGTATGCATGTCATGTCATGAAACTCAAAAATGAAAGAGTTAGGATCACTTGGAAAAAGGAAACACCTAGTAGCTTAGGCTTGAGTAGATTGGAAAAGATGGGGATATCGTTTCATCGTGTCCAACTCTGCCTCCCATGTAGCACTCTCCACATGTTGATTTCTCCAAAGCACCTTAACTGAAGCCACATCCTTGTTACGAAGCCGCTTCACTTGCCTATCCACAATTTCCATTGGAACTTTCTCATAAGACAAGTTCCCCTCGACCTCAACACCTTCCAAAGGCACAATGGTACCAGGTTCACCAACCAACTTCCTCATCATAGACACATGGAAGACCGGGTGAATAAAGCTTAAATATTGAGCCAACTCCAATCTATAAGCCTATTCCCTAATTCGTACAACAATTTCATAAGGGCCTATATACCGGGGACTTATCTTGCACTTCTTACCAAAACACATCACACCCTTCATAGGTGAGACCTTTCTATACACCCAATCACCAACATGGAACTCAAGGTCCCTCTTCCTAACTTCTGAATAGGACTTTTGGTGACTTTGGTCCATTTTAAACCTCTCCGTAATCAACTTCACTTTCTCCATAGTCTCCATCACCAAATCAAGGCCAACCAAAGCATCTTTCCCAACTCAAACCACCCCTTTGAAGATCTACATCTCCTACCATACAAAGCCTCAAACCGTGTCATACCAATGCTAGTATGAAAGCTATTATTATAACCAAACTCGATGAGCAAAAGATGGTCATCCCAATTACCCTTGAACTCTAACACACAAGCCCTCAACATATCCTCCAAGGTTTGAATTATCCTCTCGGCTTGTTCATCGGTTTGAGGATGAAAGGCAGTGCTCAACTTAATCTTAGTACCAAGTCCTTTTTGATATGACCTCCAAAAGTGAGAAATAATTGAGTACCACGATCTGATATGATAGACCTAGGCACACCATGCAACTTCACCAACTCATGGATGTACAACCTTGCATAATCTTCAACACCAAAAATAGTCTTGAGAGGTAGGAAGTGAGCTGACTTAGTCATCTAGTCAATGATAACCCAAATGGAGTCAAATTGCCTTTGGGTACGAGGCAAACCAACCACAGAATCCATGTTCACATCTTCCCACTTCCAAGTAGGAATCTCAATATCTTGAGTCAAACCGCCGAGTATTTGGTGCTCTACCTTCACATGTTAACTGTTAAGGCATTCGGACACAAACTTGGTTATATTCTTCTTCATACCATGCCACCAATACACCTCCCTCAAATCTTGATATGTCTTAATAGATCCGGATGAATAGAATAATGAGAGTTATGGGTTTCACTCATGACTACCCTCCTAAGATTACCCACATCTGGAACACATAATTGATTTTGATACCGAAGCACACCATCTCCCCCTTGGGAGAATACCTCTATTTCCTTTTCAACAACCAACTTGTTCAATTCAGCCAATGATGGATCTAGATCTTGCTTAGCCTTTACCTTAACAAGCAATGAGATTCGGCCCCATTTTGAACACGAATACTACCATCATTAGAGTCGGCCAACCTAACATCCAACCTAGCTAGTCGGTGAACATCTGTTGCCAACTCCCTCTTATCCTCCTCAACATGAGCCACACTTCCCATAGATAGCCTACTAACAGCATTGGCTACAACATTTGCCTTGTCAAGATGATATTGCACACTCATGTCATAGTCCTTAAGGAGCTCTAACCATTTCCTTTGCCTCAAGTTAGGATCTTTTTGAGCGAACACATATTGCAAGCTCTTGTGATCGATGAAAACATCAACATGCACACCATACAAATAGTATCTACAAATTATCAAAGGTCCCTCAAAAATTTGATAAGCATCAAAATTAAAGACTTTTAACATACCCGTCATAACATCCAGAGCTTCTTCCACATC
Source organism: Solanum medicagineum (assembly GCA_026153255.1). NCBI lineage: Eukaryota > Viridiplantae > Streptophyta > Magnoliopsida > Solanales > Solanaceae > Solanum > Solanum medicagineum. The sequence goes on along the minus strand of JAPFFP010047186.1, from coordinate 3,995 downwards.
CTATCGAGCATACAAAGAAGCTGTTATTTCTAGAGGCACCACCAGGTGGAGCTCTTGGTTGGGCTAGATTACCTTGAACCATTTTACCCTTATTCAATGCCTTTGGACTATCAACAAGCTTGTGCCCCATCTTTCTAAAACCAAAGCAAGCACTCAAACCCCACAAGCACTTCCGAGGTGATTTCTCCCACACTTTTCACATCGTGGAGGTAATAGTCCACCACCAACCGGTGCCCTAGGAGGAGGCACCCTAGCATTAGCAGCTCAAGCATTAGAACCTTAATCCTATTGAGGGCTACCAAAACCACTACTCTTGGAGTTGGAGAACCTACCATCATAATGGGCTCTCTTCGGATCAACCACTCTCCTCTCCTTGAGTTTCTCCCCTTCAATTTGCTCCGCATATACCGTGAGTCTTGAGATATCCATTTCTTGAATCAACATGGACGTGCGGTGCTCTTTCACCACTAAATCATAGATACTAAAAATGAACTTGTGTATTTTTGCACGGGGAACAGCCACAAGCGTAGGAGCATACTTAGAGAGCTTGGTAAAATTTAGGGCATAGTCCCTCACACTCATACCACCCTATTTGAGGTTGATAAACTCATTCATCTTGGCTTCCCTAAGGTCAAGTGGGAAGAAATGATCCAGAAAGGCCAACTTGAATTCCTCCTAATTAACATTATTATCAGAAGCCCTCTCCATCGACCATTAGGTGTACCATACTTGAGCCATATCTTTCATAAGTAGCCAACTCAACTTTCTCCTCAGAAGTGAACCCATAACATTCAATATCTTGGTTAGCTCGTCAATGAACTCTTGAGCATCCTTATCAACTTTTGACCCATAGAACTCTAGAGGATTCATTCGATTGAAATTCTTACTCTAGAGGCCAGAGTGGGATCCCGAGGAAGATTAGCCTGCCTAGTCTTGGAATTTACCACCTGGGCTAGCATGGCAAAGGCCATACGAAATTCACCATTAGAGATAGGTTCTTCCATAGGCCCTTGAGGTGCTTGCCCTCATTAGCCGGGCTGGTCTTGGTAGGGGAGCTCTACCTCGAGGCATCCTCTATAATAGAGCAATGACACCATCAAGATAAGAAAACCAAACATACGAGCCATAGCACGACATAAAGCATGAAAAAGTGAGATAGTACCTAGAACGTCATCATAGCCTTCCACTCATAGACATAGTGGACTTCACACCCATGAATAAGACTCTACTCGACGTGGCATGTTGGACTCGGAGGATAATTTACAATCCTTCTACTCTGATACCAAGCTTGTTACGACCCGAACCTTGGGTCTAGGAATGACACGGCGAATGGGAACCCGAGAGTCCCCAAACTAGTCTCATAGCATCCATTCATACATCATCGATTTGAAAGTGCATATGAATTTTAAACAAATAGTTCTAAGGGATGGAAAGTAGGACTCACGCTATGGGAATATCATAGGGGATAGGGAGTAGCATGGATTCACATAGCACATAGCATATAAGACTAAGGGGTAGGTAAGCATGACTCACTCTATGGGGGCAATACGGTACTTAGGGTCTTTCACATCATAACATGAATCCATATCATAAGCTCAAAATCAAACCATAATGACCTAACCATATCCATGACATAATTCTCCGAATACAACACTTAGCACATAAGTGTAAAGAGGTCTACAAGATGTCCAATAATGCCTCTTATCATATCCCGAGCACACTCTCAAAGTAAAAAACATAAAATAAGCACCATGGATAGACAAAATTTGGATTGTCCATGGAAGAGAGGACTGACAACGACAAGCATATCTCAAGATCCAAGCTAGACGGCATATGGTGGATGAACGTACTCTTCGGTCCCTACATGGTTAAATCATGTAGGCAAAAGTATGCGTTAGTTCATTTGAATGTACTAAGTATGCGGACATGCAATGCACGTGAACTCATTAAACATACATCCAATGTTAAATGACAAGGGCACATATATAGAGAGAACGATATAGCAAGAGAATAATACATCAATATGCCATGAGGTGCATGATGCATGAATATGGAAATACTTCATTTATATTAAGGATGGAACTGTAATCAACACGTGACCAAGTGAGCTATAACTTGGAACCCCACTGTCTCCCCCACAATGATTAAGAGGTGACGTACTTGCCAAAGGTAGATCCTTAATTATTCTTCCCCTTTGGGGCATAAATATACCTATGTTAGGCACATAGTACAAGAGAAAGCAGTATGGACCCTTTGGGATAGCCCATCCTACCTCCAATTCCATCGATGCTAGATCATCATCCCACTAGAATACATATATAAACATGCTTTTAAAAGAAGCATAAGGCTTTCAAATCGTTTACATGCATTAATAGGCTTAAAGGCCAAGTCAAATCTTCATAACCATGCATAATAGGCTAAAAAGACAAAGAAAAAACATTCTTCATGAATACTTTTCATACATAGGGGTAGCTCCTTTGAAGCAACTTCTTGAGAAATGAGTATCGACCCTTAGGGATAGCCCACCCCGCCTCAAACCTTAATTGATGCTCCCTAAACATAGTGGTCTAAACACCCATAATTGCTCAGTGAGCCTTAATTATAGACATTTATGTGATCATATTCTTGTCATAACCATAATCTTTTCAAAATCATATATATAAACATCATTGGGTCTTGACCAATTCATAAACTTCATAGAGACCACAGTCATGTATGCATATGCCATGAATGAGATGAGAAATAGCATAGGTAATAGAGATACCAACTGAAATCAACAATACATTATGAAATTCAAGTAAATACTTAAATAAAATTCACATTTAAGTCATAATATAGATTAACCCTTTCTCAAATTAAGCTTTAAAGAGGACATGTACTTTCATAACTTCAATGCATTTCATAATATTAGGTCTTATTTCACTTTGAAATCAATAAATAAACATAACTCATACATCAATTGAATTTAATGAACACTAATTCTTAAAACCCATATTAAAGTAAGTTAAAATTCACGAAATATCACTTGAAAGGAGTTTAGGTCTTCGTGGTTGAAAGGGACCAAGAATCAAACCCACATACCAAGGCTAATGAAGAAGATTCAAGAAAGTATTTAGTGAAGAAAAAGCTTTTCCTTGATTCCCAAGCTTAAATCTCACAAGAGTTCTTCGAAAGAGACTTTAGAGTTACTTGAGAGAATTTCAAATGTGAGAAATGAATTTGAACAAGAGGAATAAAGTTCAGGCCATTAGGAAGCCTTCGTGTAGCATAGGAAGTCACAAGAGGCCCTTAAAATAAACCATGATTACAAAAATGTCATTAATGAAATGAGTTGAAAAATAATATCACAAGAGAGGTTATACGGTATGTGGCACACCACAGGAATCGTATACTCGTCCGTGAACCAACACTTAGAAAAAATTTCACTTGACAAACGTCCGAAATGGTAATCCCATACTTAGAATTTTTCAACGATACCATCCTCGTGGGAGACTACACGGGTCATATAGTGTCACACGTTCCATGACACTGCCCGCATCTCTCCCATAAAAAAATTCCCACGAAAAAATTACCGAATGGTGATTCCATACTTAGAAAAATTTCACTCCAGAAACAATACGGGAAGCCACATGGGCCGTGTCACTCCACACTGGCTGTGTACTTGGACATGTCATCACACTTAGTCCCAAAACTATGGGATTTCAAACTAAGGCCACCACACGGCCCACCACATGGTTTGTGAGGTGTCGCACGGCCCGTGAGGGTTCCAAGGGTGGCGTGCATTAGTTAAATCACCTCATTTAAGGACCAAACATCCTCTTAAGGCCAAGGGTCAATTCATGGATGCTCTACACGGGCTGAGTGACCTCAACGGACCATGAGAGCTCCCATGGAGCGTCACCTTGGTCCAAAATTTCTCGAAGTCAAAATTTTCAAGCTCCATGAGATCATACAATATCAGAGCCCTAACATTGCCCCATTTGTGTTGCACTTAA
>JAPFFP010047185.1:0-10511 GCA_026153255.1 Solanum medicagineum | reverse complement strand
GTGATATTCTTGTTGAGAATTGTGATATTTGGGGATGTTGAGTTAGTGAGTCATGGGGAAAACAATACCCAAGATGCTCTCCATTATTTATTATCTTCCATTTTATTTAGTTTAGTTTAATTTCTTATCAATCAATGCAACCCCCCTTTTGGGAAATTGAGTTAGTTAATACTTGAATTGATTTGGAAAGTCTCTGTATTCTATGTGGGATTCTTCCCTAATATTGGTTAGAATATTACTTTGAGAACGATCACTTTGACCTGAAAAGAGAGGTGTATCTTGAACGCGATGAAATAAAATGGCGCCATTGCCGGGGAATAAAGCGAGACTTTGATTGAATTCACTAATAGTATAATTCAAGTGTTAATTTCTTAGTCCCCTTGTATTTTACTTTCATTTTGTTTCTTTTCAGGGTACAAAAGGTATTATATGCCCAATACAAGGAGTCGAGGCAATCCCTTAGCTCCAATTTATTTAGAGATTCAACGAGTTACAAGAATAATGGCTCAAGCAAATGCGAATATCATGGTTAATGAAGCTGTGAATCGGAATGATGATGTTGATGACAGGGATGTAAAACCATCTCCTTTGGAGAATGTTCCCATCCTAGGTATTTCAATGACAATGCTTATTGATGGAATCAATATAGATTGAACCCTATGGCTATGGATGTTATTGGAGCTATTGTGTTTCCACCTTTACTGGTTGACACAAAGTTTACTATTTCTAGTGGGTTACTCCAAATGACTCAAAATCGTGGGTTATTTGTTGGCCTACCATTAGAGGATCGACATAGGCATTTGCATAATGTCGCATTTGTGTGCAAGTGTGTAATAAGGACACAAAATCTATCTGTGGATGCTGTTGGGCTACATGTCTTCCCATTATCTCTTATATGTAATGCAGCGTTGTGTCTATATGAGCTCCCACAAAGTTCGATCACCAGTTGGGCGAATTTCCAAAAGGCCACTTTAGAAAGGTACTTCTCGAGGTCAAAGAAGCTCAAGTTAAAAGATCAAATCAACAATTTTGAGAAGCTTCCGAGTGATTCAATTAGTACTATGTGGGAGACATTTACAAAATGATTGAGAAGCATTCCTGACCACAAAATTGTTGACGATGCCTTGATAGGGATCTTCTACCATGCCCTTGATGAAAATAGTCAAGCTTGTGCCGATACTATAATGCGGGGCATGTTCTTAGATCAACCATTTACAAGGATCGCGGAGCGCATGAAGCAAGTGATCAAAACAAACCATGCAGGGGGCAACGAGAAATAACGTCTACAAAGAATTCTTATGTTGTGAGTGTGAGTTCAGAGCAAGCCAAGATCAATAAGGAGATTATGTAGCAACTTGCCCAAACACGCACCGGTATAGAGGTTATGATGAAACAAAATCAAGAAAGAGTACATGTAGTAGTCCATCAACCTCCTCACGCATCCATGTATGAAGAGTCATATTATGCTGAGGATGCTTGTTTTGTGAGTGATCAAGTGGTAGGTTTTCAGACCAAATGCCCAAGGGTCCAATTCGGACTATTGGCATCAAGGTTCCGCAAACCAAGGTCAGAGGTGCATGTAGAGACAATCGAGGTTATTATGAGAGGAATAAGTTACCTGAAGTAGATTGGGGTAGAAGAGATGGTTTTAGGAATGGTCCATATGTGCCACCCCATAACTGAGACTCTGGTACAAGTAATTCTAGAATTGAAGAGATGTTTAACATTTGTTAAAGAAGGCCGAGACCCAAGATAAAACTCTAAGGGGAATGAAGTCTGATATTTCAAGCATTAACCAAAAGATAGATTCTCATTAGGTGGCCATTAAACAACTTGAGCAACAATTTGGTTAAGTGTCCACCCAATTGAATCAGTGTCAGAAAGGTGCATTGCCAAGCAACACTATTCAAAATCCAAAGAATGAAGGGCAATGTATGGTGGTTACAACTAGAGGTGGCAAGAGTACCATTAACCCTTCTATGCCGGTTGAGGTAGATAGTGTTTGTGAGAAGGGAGTTGCAAAAAAAGATGTCGTTGAAGGAAAAGGTTGTGTGAAGGATCAGGTAGGTGAAACAGTTGAAGAGTCAAGGAAGTATAAGATTATCCCAAGGTCTCCTCCTCCTTTTCCTCAAAGACTCAAAATGAGGGAGGAGGAAGGCAAGTTCAGAACAATTCCTCTCCGTGCTTAAGCAACTATGCATCAACATCCCTTTGATTAAAGCTTTAGAGAAGATGTTGGGTTATGCAAAGTATATAAAAGACTTGGTTACTAAGAAGCGGACTGTGAGTCAAGAGGTTTCTAAAGATCTCCAACACTGTAGTGCCATCACTACTAAGTCATTGGCTCAAAAGCGTGAAGATCCAGGTGCTTGCACTATACCTTGCACTATAGGAGATGTCAAGTTTGCAAGATCACTTTTTGATTTGAGTGTCAGTATCAACTTGATGCCTCTCACAATTTTCACGAAGCTTGGTTTAGGTGCCCCTGCTCCTACTAAGATGCAGTTGTTAATGGCCGATAGAACAGTCTAGAAAGTTGCACGAAAACTCTATGATGTGTTGGTAAAGGTTGAAAAATTCATATTCCCTGCAGATTTTGTTATTCTTGATTGTGAGGTTGATTTTGAAGTTCCTATTATTTTCGGTAGGCCTTTCTTAGCTACCAGTCGCACCTGGGTTGATATGGAGAAAGGTTTGCTCACGTTCAGATTCAGTAAGGATGAGGTCAAGTTTAATGTGTGCCAACAAGCGAGGAATAACAATGATGTGCTAGTGGTTTTAGTTATTGAGACTGTTGATAATGATGAGTCAGAGGTACCACTTGAGCTACGATTAGGTGTTGACACTTTGGAGGTTATATTGATGAACTTCGATAGTGATGGTATCCCAGATTATGTATAGATAGTAAATACTCTAGGGGTGTCTTTCGGTCCTAGATGCCAAACTAAATTAGAGCTAGATTTGTAAAATCGGGTGACACCACCCACAAAGCCCTCCATAGAAGAACGACCAGTGTTAGAACTGAAAACACTTCCATCTCATTTGAAATATGCATTTTTGGGAGTGAACAACACTTTCCCAGTCATAATAGCTATAGACTTGAGTGATGAGCAAGCAAATGCCCTTGTAACAGTGCTCAAACAATTTAAAAAGGCCATTGCATGGACTATTACAGATATTATTGGTATTCCCCCCAGGGATATGTACACACAAAATCCAGTTAGTCAAGGGCTACAAGCCAAGTGTTGAGCAGCAAAGGCGCCTGAATCATCCCATGCAAGAGGTTGTTCACAAAGACATCATTAAATAGTTGGATCCAGGAGAAATCTACCCAATCATCGAAAGTGAATGGGTAAGCCCAGTGCAGTGTGTTCCAAAGAAATGGGGTATCACGGTCGTGCCTAATGCTAACAATGAATTGATCCCTATGAGGCCAGTCACAGGATGGAGTGTGTGCATGGATTACGGAAAGCTCAATGCCTTGATAGAGAAGGATCACTTTCCTATTCCATTCATGGATCAGATTGAAACGACCCCAAAAAGTGCCCAAAAATGTGCCTCTGAAGCACCCAAAATCGTAATTTCCATATATCTCAAAATTTGTGCGTGATATTGCAAATCCGACTTCATATTCTTGATCATGGGGTCAAATTGAGCTGGAAATGGGTCTAATACTGATTTTAAAGCAAATGAATCACAATTCCATTTTCCCAAAATTCACTTTTCAGTGAGGTTTTCGTGCCCAAGGCGCGACGCGCAAGGGTGCGCCTCAGTTCATTTTGTGAGTTGTTTTTCTTGTTTGGTCCAAGACTTTTTGTTCTTGGGCTTAAGTGTTCCCAAACATGAAAATAATTATATTTAGCCATATTTCATTTTCATATCATACAAGACATTCCTCAATACTCTCTTAAACACTTAGATTCCCAAATACTCTCTCAAGAAACTCATTCAAGCTTCAAGATCTCTTTCAAATCTAAATTAAGCTTATTATGTCATTGAACACCATCATGGGTCCCCTACATCAAGGCAAGTTCAAAAGAATTTTTGTTGGCTAAGTTTTGCACAAGTACCGGTAGGAGGTTCAAATTTAAAGGGGAATATCTCTTAGCACACAAAGAACTGAGTGGCCCATCGCCTACCAAATCAAATCTCTTTGAATTAGCTTTCCAACGCACTTGGTTTCACCTTATTTAGTGTTCAGATGAAGAAGTTATGCCCGTTTTCGTAGAACTTGTATGGGAAGGGGTATATATGGGTTTTTGCCAAATTCCGCCTAATTAATGGCAATCCGTAAATTTAGCCATTCCTATTGGTATTTTGGAAATTCCAATGCTATCTTAACACCTCCTAAAGACCTAACCCTATTCCTAAAGATCAAATTCACTCCTCCCAATTGGAATACACACTCAAATTCTCTCCAGTGCCTCCATCAGATCCCCAATAGAAATTCAAGAAAACTCAAGAGGAAGCTTTGGATTCCAAGAACCACTTCAAAACTTCAAGTCTTTCACAACTCAATTTCAAGAAATTCAAGGTCTAAGGTATATGGGTTTTATTCGTGGGTACCTTTCACCTATGAAGCCCAATCTTCCATTTCTATGAAAATTATATGTTTCCAAGCTATGTTGCTTATGGGTAATATTCATTAGAGATTATGATCATATGTTATCTTGGGATTTAATGAAAGTTTTATTGAAAATACATGATTACTCATTTTTAAGCCTATACCATAAGATGATTTACCTATTATGATTATGCATGTTTTAGCTATAGAACTATGATCTCTCTTGATATTTGATGAGGTTTTTCAATATATTTTGCAAGATGGTATTACTAAGTATTGGTGCGCTATTTTATTTCAAGTTTTCTTACATGATTTCACTCTTTAATTGCATAGTATTATACTAGCACTATACACCCGCCAACTGTTTGATAAAATGTCCGATTATGATTTCTTAAGGAATTGAAGGTCCAATGCATGTTTTATGAGTTGAATGACTTTATGATGATGAAAGGAATGCATATATAAGATGATGATGAAAGGATTGTGTAGATATGATGATAATGAATGGAATGCATGTATATGATAATGATGTAAGGAATGTATGTATATAATATCATCTCTATACTGTTGGGGATGACTAAGCCCCAATCGGGAGGTTGTAGGCCCGGGTAATTTGTTGAGGGGTTTGTACCTTGATCGCCTTGCTCGGGAGATGGCAGGCTCGTGCAACTATATTGAGGGTTTGTACCCATCAACCATGGTGGGGGTTCGTACCCATCAACCATGTTGGGGGTTTGTACCCATCAACCTTGTTGGAGGGTTTGTACTCCATCAACCTCTTGAAGGGGTTTGTACCTCATGCGCCTCTACAAGGAGGTGGTAGGCCTTGGATTGCACTAGGAATGGTCACTCCTTAGACTTTATTATGTTCAATATGTAAGCATGATTTTACTTCAAGTATCATTCATACATGCCATATTGCTATAAGCTTATTCACTACCTATGTTATGCATTTTATTTATGGTGCTTATCACTTGTTGCATTGCATCCTACATACTTAATACATTTAAACATACTAACTTATACTCTATGCCTACATGAAATTACCATTAGGAATGAGATCTCCTATTGATTCTCCTCCTCGAGGCTAGACGGATTATGCATGTTAGCTTTTGGTGAGTCCTCAAGTCCAGGGACAATATCTATCTTCTTTCATGCTTATGCTAGACTATATCTCTTATATTTGGATTACCTAATGTCATTAGTATGAGGGTGAGCGCGGTTGCTTCTCTTGGCCCCTGCTAAGTTCTATCTTTAGAGGTGTTGTTGGACAAAAGTGTAACAATGTTATGAGTTGGACTCTCTCTTGACTCTCTTGAAGTTTTTATGAAATGAAGGTTTTTTCTTAGTCCCTATGCCCTTATTTCTACTATTTTATTATGTTTAGTTGCTTTCGCAACCAAGGATATGTAATGATATGTTAAGAGACTTGCTTGGAGTTCCTTCGGGTTCCCCTTGCACCATGTCGCATCTAGGCCCCAGTTTGGGTCGTGACAAACTTGGTATTAGAGCACTAGGTTGTTAGGTCCTCGACATCCAACACACTGCGTCGATTAGAGTCTTATTCATGGTGGTGAAGCGTGCCACGACTATGAATAGGAGGCTATGAGGCGTTCTAGTAAATGTTTCCTTTCTTCATGACCTATGTCATGCGATAGAGTTAGGTCCCTTAGGGCTTATTGCTAATCCCTAATCGTTAAATTTTAGGATATGTCTCGAGCTACTCAGGACGGTGATATATCGAATGCGGAGGTTAGTAATGATCTATGGGTTAAGACCCAAGCGGTGACAAAATTGACAACTCAACTCAATGAACAAGTGGGTGCTCCTGAGACCTCAAATGGTAAGAGGATAGGTACCAGGACCAAGAGGGCCCATGTTGAGGGTAAGTTCCAAAGTCTTAAAGACAAAGGTGATGCTGTGTGTTTGACATGTGGTAAAGCTCATAGAGGCCCATGTTTGAAGGGCACCTATGTTTGTTTCAGTTGTGGTGGAGTGGGACATGAGAAGAAGAATTGCCCCCATAAATGCAATAAGAGTAAAGGGGGTGATGAAGTGGTGACATGTCTTAGATGCTCAAAAGGTGGGAGGCAAGAAGGGGATGCGTCGCCCGGTGTTGATAACGGTATGTTAAAATTTCCTTTGGCTTTGATGTGTTTGTATTGATGGGCCCGGGTGCCACTATTTCTTTCAAGATTCTTTCTTGTTGCTAGTAGGCTTCAAGTGTGCCCCGAGTTATTGTGTGAACGTTTAGAGTCTACCCCCTTTGTTGAGTCTATTCTTAGAAAGTTCATAGGAATTGCTTCGTGTTCATATAGTATTAAGTCTTGGCTTGTGAGTTGTTGGGTTTGATGTGGTGGATTTAGATGCCATAATTGGGGTGGATTAGTTGCGTAGATGTTGTGACTCCTTTGATTATCTGTCCCTTAGAGTTAGATTCCAATTCCCTTATAAACCCATCCTTGAGTGGGGGCTTGTAATGTGGCTGTGAAGGGGTAAGTCCATTTCTTGTCTTAAGGTACAATTTATCCCTAAGTGTTTCATCTACCATCTTGTGAGAGTTGGGGGTGTTGAACCTAAGTTATTTCTATTAAGTTGTTTTCGGTGATAAATCATTTAGTGAATGTCCTTTCCGATATTTTGAATTTGGGGTGGTGTCTTTTGGTTTGACTTATGCACCGCTTATGTCTATAGTCTCATGAATAGATCTTTGATCCCTACCTTATTAGGTTTGTGGTGGTCTCTAGTGATGAAGTATTGATTTATTTGGAGCTTGTGAACTATTTGGGGGTAGTGTTGCAAATCTTGGGGAAAGAGGAGTTGTGTGCTAAGTATGAGAACTGTGATTTTTGGTTAAAGGAGGTTACCTTCAAAGGTCATGTGGTGTCGGAGGATGGTATTAAGGTGGATCCCAAGAAGATAGATGTAATTATAAATTGGCCTAGACCTTTGACTTCCTTGGACATTAGGAGTTTCTTAGGCATAGGGGGTTACTACCGGAGGTTTGTGAATGGGTTCTGTTCTATTGCTTCTCCCATGACTAAGTTGACCCAAAAGGGATAAGTTTATGTGAACCATTGAGTGTCAAAAGAGTTTCCAAACCTTGAAGGATAAGTTTGTCTCCGCTTCTGTCTTGTCTCTACTGGAAGGGTTGGGAAGGGTTCATTATGTATTGTGATGCCGCCCGGATTGGTTTGGGTTGTGTGTTGATGGAAAATGGTAAGGTGATAGCCTATGCTTTTAGACCACTTAAGATGCATGAGAAGGATCATCCTATCTATGAAGTTGAAATGGCCGCCTTGGTATTTGCTTTAAGAATTTGGCGTCTTTATTTGCTTAAGGTGCATGTTGATGTGGTTACCAATCACAAGAGTCTCCAATATGTGTTCACCCAAAGGATCTTAGCTTGAGACAAAGAAGGTGGTTAGAACTTCTTAAGGATTATGATATGAGTGTGCATTATCATCCTGGTAAGACTAATGTTGTGATCGGTGCTTTGAGTAGGGTATCCATGGGTAGTCTAGTTCATATTGATGGTGCTTGCTAGCAAAAGGGTGACTAGGGAGGTCCACCTGTGTCACGACCCAAGCCTAGAGCCTAGACATGTACGGTGAATGGGGAACCCAAAGGAACCCCAAACAAGCCTCATAGCATATCATTATACATCCCTGGTTGCGGAATCAAGATAAAAAAACATGAGAAATATAAACAAGGGAAATTGGGACTAAGGGAGAGAGATCTATATTTAATTAGCTTGAATATCATAAGTGAGTCAAAGCTTAAGCATAATAGACAACTTGTCCAATAACACCTCTAAACATAGATACATAGCAGGGGCCAAGACAAAGTAACCGGGCTCACCCTCACAGTTAAAATAGCAATAAAGAAGGAAGTATTAATATATAGCATAAGAAACATTGACTAATGTCCCTAGAATGGAGGACTTACCAACAAGCTTGAGTGAAACCATACTAGCCACATGGGTGGAGATGCTCAAGCGGGGCTCCGATTCCTACATGGTGATATCATGTAGGCATAGAGTATGCGTTAGTAAATTTGAATGTACTAAGTATGTAGGATGCAATGCAATAAGTGATACACAACATAATCAAAATGCAAATGATAAGCAATAGAGAGCATAATAACAATATGACCTGTATGATCAATGCTTAGGTAAATCATACTTTGGAAATCATTCATCTTACATATATCATAACATATAAGTGTGGAAAGGAACCTCAACTGACATAATGTAAGACCTTTTGGAGAAGCAATCTTCCTTACAGGAGCCCGTCCCCTTTTGGAGAGCAATTTATTAGTAACTTCACCTTACGGGAGCCCGTCTCTTTTTGGATTAAGTGACCTTCCTTATGAGAGCCCAACCATTTTTGGATTGACTGACCTTCCTTATGGGAGCCCATCCCTTTTTGGATTGAGTGAACTTCCTTATAGAAGCCTATCCCTTTTCGGATTGAGTGACCTTCCTTATGGGAGGCCGTCCCTTTTCAAATTGAGTGATCTCCCTTACGAGAGGCCATCCCTTTTCAGATTGAGTGACCTCCCTTAAGAGAACTCGTCCCTTTTCAGATTGAATAACCTTCCTTACGGGAGCCCGTTCTTTTTTGAATTAAGTGGCTTCTCTCTGTCACAGACATCTCCAACTCCTCCATCTCCTGATGAACCCGAAAGTAGTGAAATTCCCCCTAGAACCACCCATTGATGCTACCGTGCAGGATCTGAGAAATGCAGTCCAACTATTGACCCGTATAGTTGCTGGCCAAGGGCAAAGACAGGGAGGTCCAGTTATAGGTGCAGGGGTGCAAATAGGGCAGCTGGCCTGAGGATACGTGACTTCCTTAATTTGGACACTCCAGCCTTCACTGGATCTAATCTTAATGAAGACCCCCAAGAGTTCATTGATCAGATTCAGCGCACTTTAGATGTTATGCATGTGAGTGGTATAGAGGCTGTCGAGTTAGCGACATATAGGTTGAAGGGTGTGGCTATATTGTAGGATGAAGCTTGGAAGCAATCTAAGGGTATAGATGCACCCCCAACTATCTGGAAAGAATTCAAAGAGGCATTTCTTGACCATTACTTGCCCTTAGAGATCTGAGAGGCCCGTGTAGATTAGTTCTTAAAGCTCCAACAAGGGAATATGAGCGTGAGGGAGTATAGCCTTCAAGTTAGTTCCTTGGCTAGGTATGTCCTAATGTATTTGCTACTATGGCAGATAGAATTCATCGATATGTAGATAGGTTGGATACGTATCTGGTTAGAGACTGTACCATTGTTTCCTTGAACAAATACATGGACATAGTGAAAATGCAACCTTTTGCACAGAAATTAGAGGATCAGAGGGAAAGGAGAAGGACACATGAGTTAGAAAGGGCGCAGTCCAAAAGGGCGAGATCCACAGGGTAGTTTACACTGTCCCAAGGTGAGTTTAGACCTCGGTTTTCTAATAGACCACCTAGGATATCATCCTCTGACTCTGTAGCCAGTGCTCCACTTCAACTTCAGGGGTTCAGGGGAAATCAGTTTGTTCCAAGAGGTGAAAGGTAATGCGCCCGGACAATAGGATATTCGGCAGGCCAGCCAATGACTCTTAGGCAACCTTGTAAGCAGTGTGGAAGAAGTCATCTGGGTATATGTCATGTTGGGACAAATGTTTGTTATTAGTGTGGTGCGCCAGGGCATATGATAAGAGATTTCCCGAGGAGGCATATGGGTGATATAACACAATCTAGTGGGTCAGTTGTTGCATCATCATCGTCAGTTCCTCCATAAGGTATGGGTTAACAAATACCTATGGGTCATCGTAGAGGTGTTAGAGGGGTAGCTAGCTCTAGCGGAGTCCGGAATCGCACTTATGCTCTGGGGAATCAGCAAAATTTGGAAGCGTCACCTGATATGGTCACAGGTACATTGTCCATCTTTTCACATA
>JAPFFP010047184.1:0-10511 GCA_026153255.1 Solanum medicagineum | reverse complement strand
GGGCTTAAAAGCCAAACATCTTTCACAATAACACATACTTTGCCTCAGATACAAAACCACAGCTTGTAGCCATAATAATTATTCATATGAATAGGTAATTCACACAATTGGAATAGTGCAAGCACCAAAAAATGCTCCAATAGTCACAGTCATAGACATATATGTGATCACATTCTTGTCATAATCAATATTCATATCAATATCATTTCATAAAACATAATTGTGCTTAACCTACTTAATAATTTCCCTAAAATCTCATGAACAAGAATGTATATACTATGAATAATGAGCAAATGGAATGGGTAATTCAGATTAAATCTAAAATCAATAATAAAATATGAAATACAATTGAAAACATAATTAAATCCACTTTTAAAATCACAATGTAATTACCATGCATAAACAAGCCTTGAAAAGAGACATGTATATTCAAAATCGCACCAACCCGACATAAGCCATCATTTTTATAACTCAAATCAGTTTAAAATCAGTGGGAAACATAACTCATACACTATTTGAATTTAAAGAATCATAATATTCAAAACTCCAAGTTAAAGTAAGTTAGGAATTCATGAAATTGCTTGAAAATAATTTGGGTCTCCTTGATTGAAGTAACAAAGGATCAAACCCCACATAACTTCGCAAAGATGAAGAAAGCCCAAAAGAATTTGAAGAAGAATTGAATTTTTCTTCATACCCAAGTTGAAAATTTTCAAGAACTCTTGAGAGAATTTGAAAGAGTCTTTTGATTGAGAGAGAGAGTTAATCTGAATAGGGTTTTAGGTCTTTAGAAGGTCATTATATAGCATAGGATATCCCAAAATACCAATAGAAATAACCAAATTTATAGAAACATAATTAATGAAATAGAATTAAAAAGGAAAAACCTGTATATACCCCTCCACAGATGAGTCCTACAAAGACGGGCATAACTTCTTAATCCAAACTCTAAATGAGGTGATACCAAGTGTGTTGGATGGATAATTCAAAGATTTCATTGGATAGATTATGGTCCAGACAGTTCCTTTTGTGCTTAGAGATATGTCCATTTAAAGTTGACCCTTCTATCGATACTTGTGAGAAACTTAGCCAATGGAATTCCTTTGAACTGGGCTTGATGTAGGAAACCCATGATAGCCTTAAATGATATAAATAAGATTGATTTGAAGGCTGGAAAGTGAACCTAGCTTGAGCTTGAAGATCCCTGGAGCAATGCCAAAAAGTTCCCAAAAATGTGCCTTGGAATGCCAGAAATTTTAATTTTCATATATCTCAAAATTTATTTGTTATTTCAACAATCCGACTTCATACTCTTGTTCAGCGGGTCGAATTTAGGGGGAAGAGGGTCTAACCCTGATTTAAGAGCGAAGAATTAGCAATTACGAAAATTCAAGAAAGCAATTTTCAGTGTGTATTCCATGACTCACGCTCTAGTGCCTTATTTTGATCATTTTTCTATTTTCGGGTCCAAAGCTTTGGGTGTTGGTTCCACGAGTTCCCATATGTGTTTTTACCAATATTTATCCAAATTTCACCCTCATATCATCCAAAACATTCCCCAATGCTCATTAAAACACTTTGCCATATTTTCACTCTCCAAACTCAAGTCCTAAACCCTCAATCTAAGCTAAGGTTCTCCTTCAAGATTCTTCTTCAAGCTTCAAGTCTCCATCTCCAATCTTCACCAAGTTCATCTCTAAGCTAAGGTATGTGGGTTTCTTTCATGGGATCCTTTCACCCATGATGCCAAAGCCTCATTTTACTCAAATTGCATGATTTAAAGTTGATTTACAAATAGGTCTTGCTTATTATGAAAATTCACTATACACTATGTTAAAGCTATATAAAGTTGTGACTGTTTTGCTATGTTTTGAGCTATAAATCTTTGATCTACTGATAGTTTTGAGAAGGGGTTTTGATGTATTTTGATTAAGTGTATTGCAAGGTATTGATTGATGGTTTTACAATGGATTTTCTTGCATGATTTCATCTCTATATTTCATGGATTTATACTAGCATTACACATCCTCTATGTTTTTATAAAATGTCCGAATATGGTTTCTTGAGGAGTTGAAGGTCCAAAGTATGAGATATGATGTGAATGACTATATGATGATGAAATGAGCTTCTGTATATGATACACTCTATATTAAGTTTTGCATTAGATCATACCTGATCCGGGGGGATAAGAGCCCGGGTAACCATGTTGGGGGTTTGTACTCATCAACTATGTGAGGGGTTTCTACTTGGCCACCATATTGATAAGGTTTGATTATCATCTACCATGTGAGGGGTTTATACCATACAACCACCAAGGGTTTTGTACCTTGAATAGCTAACTTGGTCTCTTCTACACATAAGATATTCTATATGAGCATGAGTTACTTAAATATGTTTTACTTAAGCCTTGATCATACATGTCATATTGTCATATTATGCCTATTGCTTAATATTATGCATTTTGATTATGATGTCTATCTATTGTTGCATTGTATCCTACATACTTAGTACACACAAACGTACTAACGCATATTCTATGCCTACATGATATCACCATATAGGTATCGAAGCCCAAGTTGATCATCCTCCTCCTCCACGTTGCTAGTTCGGTACTACTCAAGCTAGTTGGTGATTCCTCCACTACGGGGACCTTAGTATATATTTCTCTCAATATGTAATGAGACACTCTTCTTTATTTTCTACCTTGACTAGTGAGTGTGAGCCCAGTTGCTTTGTCTTGGCCCCTGCTCTTATCTGCACACTAGAGGTGTTGTTGGACATGCTATGTATATATGATATGAGTCTTGATTCTTTTGGCTCTTGATTATGATGTTATGCAAGCTTTTCTTTCCGCTTAGTCCCTTTCCCTTGTTTTCTAATCGTTGGCATATTACTTAAGTATTAAACAATCTCTCCCTTAGTCCCAATTCCCTTGTTTGTGCTTATATCTTATGGTCATTTTTACCTGATTCCACGACCAAGGATGTGTAATGATATGCAGAGAGGTTTGTTTGGGGTTCCTTCGAGTTCTCCATTCGCCGGTCACAACTAGGCCGTAGGTTCGGATTGTGACAATCCCATACTTAGAAAGTTTCATGAAGTGAGCTATACTGGGGGGCTACACGGCCGGTGTGATGTCACACAGTTCATGACACGGGTTGTACTCTTCTACTTGGAAAAATCTTCATGGCGAGGTTATGAGACATGGTCCATACTTAGAAAAATCTTCCATTCCAGAGCTATACGGATGGGCACACGGTCCGTGAACCTTCACACGGCCCGTGAAGGTGGCCATGTCCCACTACTTTGCTTCACACATTGGTGTTCTAACCTCAATGCCATTATATGGCCCTCCACACGATCCGTGAATTCTCACACGTCCCGTGTGGGGTCCAAGTGTGATGTGCCTTAGCCGAAAACTCCACTTCAAGGACACACTCTCGAAATTAAGGCCAAGTGTTGTGCCACTAGAGGCCACACGACTCGTGTGACCTCACACTAATCGTGTGGTCTCCCTTGAGACAACACTTCGTCCAAATTTTTTTCAAAACGAAATTCTCAAACTCTGATGAAGTCATATAAAAGTCTCAATCCTTACATCTTTCCTTTATGTCATTTGACATGTGGCACCCTCAAATTTGGCAACAACACTGGGCAGCCTTTAATTTTCAGCAATTGTTCAAATTTAATTTTGATGCTATGGTTTCATTCGGAGTCAGAAAAATACAATCCATATATATGATCTGATTGAAAATGGTATTCCAGACTCAATGGTCTAGTCGAAATTTTCATCTGAGGTCTGTCGCGCCCCATTTTTCTCCGCGAAAAGTTATAACTTGGACAACATCGTGGCAAACAACTCTTTTGGGATTAAAAATAAGAAAGAGTCGTCACCTAATGTTTGGGTGCATTAGGATACCATTTATAATCTACTACTAAATCTAAATCTAAGTTACTAGAAATCTGGTAAGGGCTCAAATTACCTAGAAGAGAAGGTATTAGGCACCCTTTGAGGTCCGCAAGTATGGGTCCCGACCATATCTCGTGTCTTATGTGGGATCGGAAATAACAAGTAGAGTATATTAATTTTATAATTCTAGATTAAATACAAGTGATAAAAACATTTTATTTTACTTTGTTTTACTAAGCAAGTGACAAAAATATGGAACTAAAATCTAGGTGATGTATTAACATAATTAGAACTATAGAACTTGATTTATTTTTATTAAATTTGTAGCTAGGCAGTCAAATAATTAAGAGAAATAAATATAACGCAAGAATGTTAATGTTATTATTTATTAATCTAGAGGTAAGTACCACACATTTTTTTCTTATTATTATTCTTATCATTAGAATTAGTGAGAGAAAGAGCGAGTATTAACCAGAGTAGAAGAAACTAAACCACCTAAAAGAAAAAAATATTTCGCAAAAGGTTTTCTTAATTTCAGGAGAAAATTTTAAAATGATTTTTAAAAAAATGTTTGTTTCCTTGTTGAGACAAGACTATGATACTTATTTATCATAGTTCCTTCCCTAGAAACATTTTTATTTGAGATCGAGTTTAAAACAATAATATATAATTTTTTTTGTGTGTGTTGGAGAAGTCTAAGTGAAAATTTAATATAATATATATGCACACAGAAATAATTACATATAAATATGCATAATTCCGCTTTAAAAACATTTGATAGATGATACTTCAGTAGATGCGTCAGCTAATTTAAAAATTGAAATTAGATCTCATAACTTCTTTTGGCTCTCTCGCTAATTGTAGGTTATGAGATAACATTTTTATTTTTCGCATTGTCTAGCTCAAGTTTGAAAAGAGACTAAACAATAGTTTTAGAAAAGAAAAGGTTTTAACTATAAAATTTTGTAAACAAAATAAAAAAAAATAAAGAAACCACATATCACATAAATCCCCGCCCCCCTCCCAATCAGTAATAGACCCAATTTTTCCCTATATTTTATTACATCGTTTCTGCAGAAAATAAAAATACAACAATATAACATAATAACATAACATCAAAGGACATTCTCCTCCCACTCCAGGCCACTCCTCAAACGAACGAACCTGCAAAACTAAACAAACTAGGAGTATCAATGACAAATGAAAGAAAAAATGAATAAATAATTTGAGAATGAAAGACTTACAAATTTGTTCAATTAAGATCAAACTAATTTTGAACTTGCCAGAAAGAGATTGCAATGAAAGTAAAGAGAATTTTTTTTTTTTTTTTTTGTGGAGAGCATAAAAGAGAATTTTGAGAGGAGGAATAAGACTTTTTTTTGTGAGTGAAAAGTGCTCTAGAGGACTCTCTCTTTTTTTTTTTGAATCTGTGAATGTGTGTAAAAACGTGAGAAAAGATTGAAATGAGGTCCTATTTATATAATTATGAAGACAATCAATAAAGAAAAAGAAAAGGAAGGAAATAAAACTAATAATCTAATGTTATCATAATTAATTAAATGAATAATATTTGGTCAAGAATAAATCAATCATGACATTATAATCAGAATAAAAAATTTTCATACTAGGGAGGATTTTATTATAACATGTCAAATTTGATTCAAGAGGCATCGATTAAGGACCACAATTAATTTGGTAAGACAGTCTTTTACCATAATAAAAATAGGTAAGAATCTGTGTAATTTTAAGATGATGCAAAGACAATCATTTAAAAGAGGTAATTTGAATCAGCATCACATGCAATTAAGTTAAGTAAGAAAAATATTTTGTACTAAAAAACAAAATTCGGTGTTACATATATGTTATCACAAATCAAGCTCAAGTAGATAAGGATATCATTGAATTTGAGCGAGTTGTTCCTGGTGGCGGGAGAACGTCTTTCATATGCCATACTTGAGGAGTATGAGAAGGTTAGAGTGATGTCCTCTCTCCAACAATCACTGGGGAACATGAGAAAGAAGATAAGAGAGCTATGCAAAAATGCACAAGCTTTGGAAGCCATATTTAGCAACTACCAAGGATGAAGTCGAAGAGGCCAAGCTAGCTACCGCATTTTATAAGGACTTTGATGCATGCTCTGACATAGATTTGTCCAATTGTTTGGAACGAAAGAAGGAGTATCACGAAGAGTTAATTAACTATAATTTATGCTTAGATTAGATTTATTTCCTTTTTTATTAATCTTCTTTTGCTTATTTTATTTTCTTTAGAATTAGATGATATGTTAGATAATTTATGATATTGATATTTTTTCTTATCTTACATTATGCATCTTTATGACCTCTTTTATTTTATTGCATTCTCCCTCTTGAATTTGCTTTGGTTGCAATATTTAACAATCCAAACTTGACCCATAGCTTATAGGCTAGTAAGAACAACATAAGCTCTACTTGCAAATACTGCGAATAGTAATGCTTCAAGTTATAAGATAAGTCTTAAGGACTTCCAAAGCTTTAAAATTTTAAATTTGAAACTTGATGAAGTTCTTTTGTTAGTTTGAAGGCATTTAGCAATTAGAACTTCCACATGAAGGCTTCAACTTTCAACTTTGTAAAATTTGAAGACTCTGATATTGTCCACTTGCTGGATTTGGGATCACACCATAGGTTTGGGGATTTAAGTGCTCAAGTCCATACTTCGAGGATTTCAACTTGCAATCTTGGAAGAATTGAAGGATTCAAGTCACGTATTTGGAGGATTTGAAGACTTTAAAGTGTACTATTAGTGAAACTCATATTTGATAGGGAATTGTCCCCATCGAGTCACTACCATTTGGTATGTTTCCAAAGTTTGATGAAAGGAACTCATAGCTTTAACATCATGTAAGAAATCAAGTGGCGGAGAAATGGTTTTTGGACATTCATGCAACTGAACTTAGAATATAATTCCAAGTGGCTACGTACCTCAATGAAAAGGATCAAGTCACAACGTAGTTCTGGGAGAGTTAGTGTATTTTTTTGGTGTGCCATACATAGTTTATACTCTTGTGGATAGGAGTAACATGTAGTTTATGCTCTTACATTATAGGAGCTCAATCTCACTTCAAGGGTAGTACCGCTTGAGAAATTTTGCATTTATGGGACCAATTCTTATGCCATCCGCATCGACAAGTTTGTAAACACCACTGAATACGCTTCTGGCACTATATATGGTCCACCCCACTTCAAGGTGAATTTGCCCCCAGACTTATGTGACGTGATAATGGGTCTCCTTACTGCGAGGACTTTATCCTCGACTTGAGAGCACCTCAGGAGAACCTTTTTATTAAAAGCACGAGACAAAACAGCCTGATAACATTCAAGATTTTGTTGAGCTTCGAGCCTCTTTTCATCAAGCACTTCTAAATCAGAGAGACGTAGTCGAGCATTCTCTTCTTTGGTATCTCCCTCTTGAATGGCAAGTCTCAAGGAAGGTATCTATCACTCAAGTGGCAAGACTAACTCCAAAAGCAAGCGAATATGGGGTTGCTTCAGTTGTTGTGCAGTATGTTGCCCTATATGCCCATAAAGCTTCTTTCATTCTTTCATGCCAGTCTCGTTTGGACTTGGAGACTGCTTTCTTCGGGAGATTGCACAGAGTCTTATTAAATGCTTTAGCAAGACCATTAGTGGCAACATGATACATAGAGGATTTGCGCTTCTAGAAGCTGAAAAGATCACAAATATTATTCATTAATTTGCTATCAAACGGCTTGCCATTGTCCGTTATTATGTATCGAGGAATGCTAAATCAATATATGATGTTCACTCGAATAAAGTTTGCAACATTTTCCTTCTTTACTTCTTTGAGAGCAACAGCTTTGGCCCATTTTGAGAAGTAATCCATTGTAGCTAAGATATATATGTGTCCACCAGAAGATTTTGGGAGTGGTCTAACTACATCAAATTCCCAAGTTTCAAATGGCAAAGATACAACAGTCGGGTGTAAAACTTCAGGCAGTTGATGTATGAAGTTCTCATGGAACTGACAAGCTTTGCACCTTCGATCATAATTAAAGCAATCTTTTACCATGGTTGGCTAATAATACCCCATTCTCTTTATGTGAAAGCAGAGCTTTGGTCCGGATAGATGCGATCCACATACTCCCGAAGGAGCTTCCTGCAGAGCTTGACTTGCTTTTTCCTCTCCTAGATATCGAAGAAGTATCCCCTCAAATGATCTTCTATATAGTGTGTCCTTATAGTAAAGGAAATGAGGTGCACGATGAATGTCAGTCCTCCTTCTAGCAGCTTCTTGGAGTATCCCATAACATAAGTAACGATGCTAGCTTGTGGCAAGTCCTCTTTGTTGACTTCAAAAACTGCAACAACATGCTCAAGCTTATCCTCCATCTATTACTCTTCATCCAGTGGTGGTACTACCCATTTTTTGGCACATAGTAACTTGTGTTTGATCAGGATGAGTTAGAGTTGAAGCTAGAGCAGCTAAGGCATCAACTATTTTATTTTTCTTTCTCGGCACATGTTGGAGGGTTACATCTCCAAGCCATCCTATTAACTTTTGAGCATAAGAATAATATGGGCGCAGTTTGGGCTTTCTAACCTCATAAGTTCCCACAAGTTTTTTAATCACTAGCTGAGAGTCATGAAACACTTGCAGTTGTGATTGTTTCATGTCAACAGCCATTTCGAGACCAAGTATCAATGCTTGATATTCTGTGACATTATTGGAGCAACATTGTTTCAATGTGAAGGAGAACGGTAAGACCTCTCCTTGTGAAGTGAAAAACACTACTCCAGCGCCAGCTCCGCCACGATGTGTAGCCCTATCAAAGTATATCTTCTAAGGAGGTTGTATTTCAATAGCCATCTCATCTTCATCAGGGAGCCTATCAGTTAGCTCCCAATCATTTGGTGTTGAATGGTCTGTCAATAAGTCTGCTAACACTTTTCCCTTTACAGCTTTTTAAGGGATGTAACGAACTCGAACTGTTGGAATTAAAGATACCACCTTGTCAGTCGATCGCTGAGGACTAGTTTCAACATGACAACTTTGATGGGATTTTCTTTAGATATGAGATGAACAACAAGAGCTTGAAAACAATGCTTCATCTTTTGAATTGAGAAGACTAGAGCCAAACATAACTTTTTGACTAGCGAATAATTCAGCTCATTTGGTATCATCATTCTGCTCAAGTAGTAGAGGGAGTTTTCTTTGCCTTCACTATTTTCTTGAGCTAATAGGGCTTCAACAGACCTTTCTTGTGCTGCAATGTAGAGTATCAATGGCTTTCTAGGTATAGGGCTACTAGAACTTGAGGGTTTGCCAGATATGCTTTGATACTTTCAAAGGCTTCGCTACATACTTGGTACCACTTAAAAGGAACACCTTTCTTCATAAGATGACTAAATGGTTGGCATTTCCTAGCCAGATTCGAGATGAACATGCTCAGGTAAGCTAACTTTCCTTGAAGGCTTTTTAACTCATAAATATCTTGAGGCTCAGGCATCTTTAGGATGGCATCAACTTTAGCTTGATCAGTTTTGATCCCTCGATGTTGCACAATAAAGCCAAGAAATTTGCCAAAAGTAACCACATTGGCGCATTTTAATGGGTTCATTCTTAGCTATATCTTCAAAGCAATTCGAACACCATTCTTAAGTCATTCAAATGATTGCCCCTCTCTCTCAAATTCACTACTAAGTCATCAACATACATTTAATATTTTCGTGGAGTAAGTCATGAAATATATTCGGCATTGCCCTTCGATATGTGGCACCAGCATTTTTTAGACCAAAAGGAATAACATTGTAGCAATAACATTGTTGAGTCTGTCACCCCGCCTCTTGAGGGGATAAAAATTCCTCATTCAAATGAGATGTTCTTCCAGCCCCTTTTAAATTGAAAAGCGAAAACCCCATCTTTCTCCGGTCAACAAAGACCTTGATAAACTTATTGAACAGAACAACTATACCAATAGATTGTTACACACTGTGTCCCAACAGATTGAAAACTTCAAAGAGAAATCTTCTTTTTCAAAACCTCAAAAGGCTAGTATTGGAACTTTCAAACCTAAACCTATTTTTAAACCTCCAGAATTTTCAAAAGATAAATTCCCCAAACTCAGTGATAACTTTGAAGTCTCACGAAAAATCATTGAGCAAATCAATGAAAAATTGGCCAATTTCAGCATCTCTAAAGAAAATGTCAAGACTCTCACTTAGAAGGACACTTTACTTAAGCTCTCAAATGATCGATTCATAATCGAAAAAATTCTTATAAAAGGCCTTCCTTCCCAGATACTCAGTACGAAAAAAATGCCTTCCTCTCTACTTCCTCCCATGAAGGAAGAAGTATAATGGAATGGAATATTGACGGTCTGGCTAAACACCAAATCTACAATAAACTCCACAAAATGGGAGTCGCCACAACAGCCTACAAAATCAGAGGTGCATCTGATAAAGAAGCAGCTACTATGATAACTTCAGGGTTTACAGGCATGCTTAGGCATTGGTGGGATAATTATTTCTCACACAATGTCAAGAGTACTATTTATAATGCAACTACAATTGAAACAACTGTGAAAGTTGAAAATGGTACT
>JAPFFP010047183.1:7500-10512 GCA_026153255.1 Solanum medicagineum | reverse complement strand
GCAGCTCGTGAGGGGGCTTCTTTTCAGTCTATTATGAGCACTGCCAAAGAGGCAGAGTTGCTGGTTCGAGAAGAGTTCGGAGATCCTAAGGAGTCTCGTACTACGAGTCAATTTTTTTGCACCTCATCTGGAGGTACAAGTTCTATAGATGGGGGGCTCATCCGTGTATCGAGGACCAGTTCATGCATCATTACCTGCTTTTGAGGATGGTCAAACACATCGTGGGTCCCAGAGTTCTACCCATGTTGGTCATAGTAGTTCTTTCGATAGACAACAGTCCTCTACATCGAGGTCTTGTTTTGGGTGTGGGGATCCAGGACATTTGATTTGAAAGTGCCACTTTCAGACTCATTCGAGACCCCATTATCCTAATTCGGCAGTTCCAGTTAGAGATTCGACTCCACTGGCCAGAAGTCGGGGCAAGGTCAAACTGCTAAAGGTGGCAGGACACTAGACAGTGGTACTTTGGTTTCATGTGGTGGAGATCGAGGTGTAGCTCAGATTGGGGGTAGAAGAGGAGCTCAGTGCTATGCGTTTCCTAGATGACTCGAGGCAGGCCTCAGATGCAGTTATTACAGGTATTATTCCAGTCTTTCTTCGGCCTGCATATGTGTTATTTGATCCTGGATCTACCTACTCTTATGTTTCTACGTACTTTTCATCTGGGTCTGAGTTATTATGTGGTCGTATGTCCGTGCCAGTGAATGTTTCTACACCAGTAGGTAAATCTTTAGTGGTGGATCGGCTATATTGATCCTGTCTTGTTTCTTTGGCTGGGTATGATACTTGGGTAGATATTATTATTCTAGATATGGTAGATTTTGATGTTATCTTGGGCATGGATTGACTTTCTCCCTATCATACTATCCTTGATTGCTACGTAAAAACTATAACCTTAGCTATGCCCGGTGTACCAAAGATTGAGTGGAAGGGTGATAGTGGTTCTTATCCTAGTAAAGTTATCTCCTATATTCATGTCCAGAAATAAATTGATAAAGGGTGTTTGTCTTACTTGGCTTTCATTCGAGATACTAGTATTGAACCACCTTCTATAGAGTCTATCCGTGTAGTTCAAAAGCTTGTCGATTTGTTCCCCACTGACCTTTCAGGTGTTCCACCTGATAGGGATATTGACTTTCCCATTGACCAAGAGCCACGCACTAAGCCCATCTCTATTCCTCCGTATAGAATGACTCTAGCTGAATTGAAAGAATTGAAGTAGCAGCTCCAAGACTTGTTAAGTAAAGGATTTATTTGCCCTAACTTGTCACCTTGGGATGCCCCAATCTTGTTTGTGAAAAAGAAAGATGGGTCCATGAGGATGTGTATTGATTATAGGCAGCTGAACAAAATGACTGTCAAGAACAAATATCCTCTTCCTCTTATTGATGGCTTGTTTGATCAACTTCATGGAACAGATTTTGTTCTCTAAGATTGACTTGAGGTCTGGTTATAATCAACTGAGGATGAGAGCATCAGATATCCCTAAAAAAGCTTTTCGGACTCGTTATGGCCATTATGAGTTTGTGCTGATGTTTTGGGTTGACTAATGCCCTGCAACGTTCATGGAGCTGATGAACAGGGTGTTTCGTCCGTACTTGGATTCTTTTGTGATAGTATTCATTGATGACATCTTGATATATTCCAAAACTGAGGCTGATCATGTTCGTCACTTGAGGCTAGTACTACAGAGGTTGAGAGAGGAAAAGTTATATGCGAAATTCTCCAAGTGTGAGCTCTGGCTTGATTCGGTAGTATTCTTAGGGCATGTGGTGTCCAAGGAGGGGATTAGAGTGGATCCGACTAAGGTGGAGGCAGTTAGAGGGTGGGTAAGGCCTACTTTAACTACAGAGATTCGCAGTTTTGTGGGGTTAACTAGGTACTATCGACGGTTTATTCAAGGGTTTTCTTCCATTGCAGCCCGATTGACCAGGTTGACTCAGAAGAATGTAGCCTTGCATTGGTTTGATGGGTGTGAGTCGAGCTTCCAAAAGATCAAGTCATTGTTCACTTTGGCTCTTATTCTGACATTACCTGAGACATGTATGGACTTTACAATATATTGTGATGCGTCAGGAGTGGGGTTAGGTGGTGTATTGATGCAAAGGGGTAAAGTGATTGCCTATTCTTCTAGACAATTGAAGCTTCGTGAGAAGAATTATCCTATCCATGACTTAGAGCTTGCAGCTGTGGTTTTTGTGCTTAAATTGTGGCGTTATTACTTATATGGTGTACATTGTGAGGTCTTTACTGATCATAGAAGCCTTCAGTGTAAATTCAGTCAAAGGGATCTAAACTTGAGGCAATGTAGGTGGATGGAGTTGCTAAAGGACTATGATTTAACCATCCTATATTATCCGGGGAAGGTGAATGTTATGGCTGACGCCTTGAGTAGGAAGACTTCTAGAATGGGTTGTCTAGCCACCATTCGAGTGGAGGAGCAACCTTTGGCTAGGGATGTTTAGCGTCTAGCTAATGGCCTAGTCAGGTTACAGCTTTCTGATAAGGGCAGTGTGCTTGCTTTTCTTGAGGCTCGTTCTTCCTTAATGGACCATATTCAAGAGCGTCAGTCTAAGGACGAGAAGTATACCTCATCAAAGACAAAGTGACCAGAGGAGAGGCTAAGGAAGCAGTGCTTGATTCGGATGGTGTTTTAAGGATCGGAGGTCAAGTTTGTGTGCCTAAGGTAGGTGATTTAGTTAGATTGATTCTTGAGGAGGCTCACTATACTCGTTATTCCATTCATCTAGGAGCAGTGAAGATGTATCATGACCTAAGTTAGCCCTATTGGTGGTGTGATATGAAGAAGGATATTTCAAAGTTTGTGGCTGAAGAAGGATATTTCAAAGTTTGTGGGTAAGTATTTGACTTGTCAGCAAGTTAAGTGTGAGCACCGATGGCCTGGAGGTGAGTTTCAGAGGATGCCCATTCTTACATGGAAGTGGGAGCGAATCATTATGGATTTTGTGGTGGGTTTGCCCACTACTGTGGGCGGTTATGATTCTATCTGGG
>JAPFFP010047183.1:0-2500 GCA_026153255.1 Solanum medicagineum | reverse complement strand
TACAAAATTGAATCTTAATCAATCTTAAATTTATAAATATTAGGATAAACAACATTGCTTAAAATATCTTAAAAACTTTAATTGGTTTCAAATTCTGTAATATTACAGAATAACTAAAGTTGTAATTTATCTAATATAAAATTATGTTTAAATAATAAGAAGTGAATCAATATTTATATAAAGATTTCATTATTTTCGATCATATCTAAATCTTAATTGTAAAGGTACAAAGTATTTCAAGTCACAATATCATTTAACTCCACCATAATCACTGTTTAAAGTCATGCTAAATATATAAAATCATAGATCACTAAATTAATTATGTGTTTCATGACTCAAAGCTTAAAATTAATACACAAATTTGAAAAAGGAAAAAAGAAAATTAAAGGAAATGAGTAATACCTGTCTAAAAACTTTGCTGAGTTATATTTCTGTCGATTCCTAAGAATAATATGGAATAACGAGCTTTTAAAAGTATTAGGTTTGTTCTTTTTCTACATGAATTCATGAAAGGGTTTTAATCTCATACAAATTAAAAAAGAATAGTTGGTATGAGATTAAAGAAGTAATATATCAGTCCAACAATGTTAATTAATATCTCCTATGAATTAATTAAGAAAAAGAGTTATACGCATAATCAGCTTTGTGAAAATTCAGAGAGCTACGTGTATGTTAATTTTAAAATAATTTCATCATAATACCACGTAAAAAAAATACTAATGAAGAAAAATTCCAAAAAAAAAAAGAAGAAGCTAGAATATAAAAAAATATTATTATTTAGCTATCTTTTTCGGCTATTGTCTATAACAAATAATTTAAGAATATAAAAAATACATACACATTGATGAGAGAAAATCTTAAAACTCATACCAATTTTTTCTTCATCATACCTAAAGATATATAAAAAAATGTATTCAACAAAAAATAATAATAACAGAGTTATAAAATATAAGAAAAAGATTATTTTTTTACTATAAAATACTGTGTGCATGAAGATTGCAAACTCAAGGTTAGAAAATCAATACAAAACAGAAGTTCTAATATTCTGTAACATATGTCATACAACAAAAATAAAAGTTAGAGCGATTCATGAAGCTTGAAGATTAATACCAGCATAAATTAAATTTCATGCAACCCAGTTAATGCTAATAGTAGAAATCATCATCTAAAAAGAAGGCTAAACATTAGAAAAGCGTAAATAATTTGGAAGCTTTTGAAGGGGAAAAAAATAGAGTCCTATTAAAAGTATATTAATTAATATACTAAACCTTAACATTTATTTTAACTAATTTAGGATTTTTTTTAAAATTATAATTTAGGACTTATATTGCATAAACGTAAGTAACTTGGAAGCTTTTGAAAGGGAAAAAAAATAGAGTCCTATCCAAAGTATATTAATTAATATACTAAATCTTATGACATTAGTATTTATTATAACTAAATTTATATTATATGCAATATTTAATATTATTAAAATAAAATAAAATAATTGAAGTAAAAGAGTGAAAAGACGATTTTAATGAAGAGCAAAAAGTTCAATCAACTTTACCTTCACACTTTTAATATAGTCTAGATTATTATCATAAGTTTTTTTATAGATTAAACAAAAATGAGTTATAAAATGAAAAATGCAAAAAGGAAAAAAATCAAAAATATTGATAATTCAACTAAATAAATGTATGTATTCACAAACACAATATATCAGAAGATAACATGCAAAAAAATAAAATAAAAATAAAAATAAAAAAACGAATTGAAAGGGCACAGAAAGTTTAAGCCAAACTACAATAAAGACAAAAAGACTAAACAATTATTTCTCGCAAAAGTAACTTCCAAAAGTAGAAGGAAAAAATTTGATCGATAAAACTAAACTATTGGAAGAATCATTTTTCATTCGGATCAAATACCTCTTGCTGGACTTTGAAGACATGAGAGCACATAAAGGCCCAGGGAAAGAGATTTGAGATAAGCTTTAACCCTTGTTTGCATTTATAGCTTTTTCTTGATTGACATTTTTCAAAAGGAAAAAAAATCATATAGTATTAAATCTCCACTGAAACTCATCACATTCTACACTTAATGTTATAAATGTGGATAATACAAAACCAACTGATGAAGATGAAAAAAAAATATTTAATGTGGTAATTTATTGTATTCTTTTGGATAATATATACTTGTTAGTAAAATAACTGCATGAATTAACCAAGAGAATTTATACACTAGTGAGTTGTGGCATGGCCATAGTTAATTGTTGTTACACAATGCCTTCCTACATCCTCAACAAACATTTATTTTCCTTGGCGAAGGAGCCATTTAGCAGGTGAAATTAGAATGAATATAATTATGGCAATAACGTTTTTATGAAGCATTAACATTTTGTGCCCATATGTGTCACAACCCCACCGAGGGCCGTGACTAGTGCTCGATAGGGACACCTACCCATGCATATACATGAACATCCCATTTACCTAAACTGGAAATCTGCAGAAATTTCGGCAGA
>JAPFFP010047182.1:0-10512 GCA_026153255.1 Solanum medicagineum | reverse complement strand
CACTGATGAAGAACTGATCACTTTCCTTTATATGTGAGGAGTGATAGTACAAGTTAGATGCTTATTACAACTCACTCAGCACAAGACAACAAACTTAATCTATCTGGTCCTTGGTCTAGATTTGCTGTTATCGTTTATAGAAAACCAAGAATAAGAAGCTTTTCAACTTGAGAATATTTTTGATCTTTTGTTATGTGAAAAACTTCTTGGATTTCTACCTTTTAATACTGTTATGGGTTCAGCCTATGGACTGTTGGTCCTTTAGTACAGCTCTGAAGGACTTTTCCCCAACCACAATAGGTTTACAGGTTGTTATCCACCACTGGGTATGACACACCAGCCGGATGTCTTACCTGGTCCTTGATATAGCTTGTTAGTCATCAAAATAAAGCACACATGCAGGTACTTGAGTACTTGACAATTTCCCCCTTTTTTATGATGACAAACTATACCCTGAGACAAACTGTACCCTCAAACTTATGCAAGTTCCCGCTGAAACTATGCATTAGTAGAAGTTTGTTGCCCCTGAGACTATGCATATATACCATACCATAACACCACCATATATACTATCATACCACCATACATATCAAATCTTCCCCCTTTTGGCATCATCAAAAGGAAAACAGTAAACCAAAATAAGATCACAATTCAAGAATATTAGATGCAGGGTAGAGTATAAATAAAACAATGTCATAAAAGAAAGAAACAGGGTTCATATTAGATACACAAAGAAATATTGGAACAATGACATGATGTATGTCATTCATAATCACCTCCACAAAAACATACAAACGCCCTGGACCGGGCCAAGAGTGTCTAAGCAAGAACAAGTCTTAGAAAAAACTCGATCAATACAGACAGGGGAAATGCTAGGAGTATAAATAGCAGGGAAGAGAGGGGATAGACAGGGTTGAAGGAACCTAGGAACAAGTGGACTTTATAGCTAGAGAGTCAATCAGTTTGGCTATGCTCACATTGTGATCTCAGTGAGCCTCTAGAAGCTGCTGGGTGAGGGACTTAACTTCCTTGGTCAATTGGGCATTCACTTCCCTCAACTCTATCACCTCAGCAACACTAGCGTCTCCTCTAGGTCCTTTGACCAGCTCAGCATGTTTGGTGGCCAATTCCTCAATCAGTTCCTTTACTTGATCTTTCACCCATTTTGTTCGACTAGTTCAGACATTGGAGATTTTTTGGTACTAACCTTTTGCTCACCAGTCTCACACTCACACAAAGTGTTAAAAGGAGAATGACTTTTTCATTGTCCCCATGATACCCCTGCTCAATTCGATTCCGTGATGCTCAAATACCCAGTTAAGCAGATACCCATATGCAAGCCCCATGTTTCCCTTTAGCCATGTTATATATCTTGGTCCTGTGCTCAATCATAATTGCTGGTAGATTTATCTTGACCATGGTACTCAGCTTCTCCATCAGGTACAAGTCAGCCATGGTAGCTGTCATACACCAAAATACCCCTTAGATGTGATTGGCACCTGCCCACACTATTTTTTGGGAGAACCAAATATTCATACACACCCAAACTATCCAAGCACTAAGTACATATGTGCAACTCCAAATCTCATCAATACTCATAACAATAGAGTAACTAGCAAACCAAAATCGCATATCAATTTATGAAAGGAAAAGGTTACTTAACAAAATATCTCTAGCCCAAATACCACAATAAGATCATGGAGCATCTAATAGAGTGATATGAGTTCGATCGACGGGCATACAAACCCTTAAAAGAAGAAAAACATAAACTATACTAGATAGAGCTGAAGTAGTAGCCTCCACGAACAATGCAAAGGCTTACCACAACAACAAAATCCATGAAAACGAACTCGTCAGCCACAAGTCTCGCCCTTTGCAATAGTATCTGCATTGACATACAAGTAAGGATTGAGCTATATATAAATATAACCCAATAAGATCCTCGACTCGCTACTTTAATACACCTGGAACAAGAGTTATAAAATACATCTGCACAACGGATATACATAAATAATATACATAAGAATACACTTCACAATAAGCTTTCTAAGTTCAAAAAAATGTTCAAAAAGAGTCACAACATGTCTCAATTCAATCCCCACTCAAAACCTGTTATAAACAATAGCGAAGGAGATCAACCCATCACCCCGTCAAGTCCATGACAACATGTACAATGCTCTAAAAATGTACTAAGGCATTGTGTACAAAGCCCCTAACATATTACGGCAGCATGAATATGCCTCGGACATATTAGGAAAGCTAAGTATGCCCCTAGTAACCACATCACAGTAATAAAGAAGGGTATTCAGCATCACATCACATATAACTCATGAAAATATTTGATATTCTTCTTAAAATAGCATATCTAGGGTTTATCAAAGAAACATCAACTCTGTCAAGCACATGCTTGTCCCAACACATACACCAGAAAGAGAAAAATATATTTCTCAAAGCATGTTTGGAAAGCAAGCACTAAATCTTAAGTCTCAGTTACCTTATTAATGGCAAGTTCCACAACCTTGCATGCGTAGAACACCCACCATATCAGCCCCTACTTTCCTCAATCTATGAAAAAGATATTGATTACATAATATCAATTGTGTTGGCCAAACTCAAGTCTCAATATCCCTAGTCTTTTAGTTAAGGGTTAAACTCTAATACCCAATACCTTAGACTATAAATTAAAAGTAAAGGTATTCTTAATCTTATTGTTAAACCTAATTGGTAAAAATTCTGATAAATATGTTTTCAACTAACAAGAGCACACAACAAGAAGAAAATACCTGTGTTTTATCACCCAATATAGTAGTTCAAAGATCAAATTGATTCTATGTATGAGTTTCCCCGAATAACCTTGATAAACCGCGTGTTTTCTTCCAAAAGAAAAGGATGAAAATCTGCCTTAACTATTCTTCATCTTTTTTTTTTTGCAGCGACTAATTTGAGAAAAAGAACTGGTTTGCCTCTTTTTTTTCTTTTCTTGATTTCTGCGTGAGAATTAAATAAAAGGGGTTGGACCCTCCTTTTTCTTAAAATTCTTTTAATTAGAATTATTAATGGTTAAAATTACCAATTAACCCTTCACTAAAAAAAATAGGGTTATTACAGTGGCGACTGTTCTCTTTTCAGACCGAGGTAGGAGTACTTTGTTGATGAACTCAAAGTATAGCTGCTACTGGTCCTTAAGAAGTTTTTTGGAAACAGTTGCAAAGGTGAGACTTTTCTTTTTTCCAGCTTCCACCAAAAATTCCTTTGAAGGAGATTTTTCTATCACAGTTCCTATTCCCTCAGTCTTGAATTGCAATATTTCACCAACAATCTCTCATCCAATCTGAATGAAGAATTCTTAACCCTGGTCTTGAAACTGCCATTAGATTGTATTTCAAGATTGATATAAAATTCCTTCGCTTCCTTCTCATGCAAATAGGGGACATGCCATTCAAACAAGTGACTCCACCCCTGAACTTCCACTGCATCTACCAGCTCCCTCATACCTGGGCTATCTCTAGCTACAGACTCAAATACTCGGCCATTTAACACATTTTGATCTTGCAACAACTTCATTTGTTGGTCCTTGGCAAGAGTTCTTTTAGTCCTTCTTCATTTTTCAAGGTTTCTCAATGTCTGGACATCTATCCAATGCCTTCCTTTCGATCTTCTACCCGGTAGACTTCACACCAACCTAATCCAACATAAAGTAAATCAACAATGACATTGCCTGACGTGAACAGAAGCTTTCTTCTCTTACGATATCTCTAGTTGGATGAACAGAGCTCTCTTAAAAGTTATATATGATCCCACAAGTTTGCCACAATAGCATTTAGTTCGATCGAGTTCTATCTATATCCATCTTCAAATCACATAAAATGGAAAGAACAGCTTTCCATCCTTTCACTTCCCGTCTGGTCCCCTAGTGGAAACATATTCATGTCCTTTTCCCTTGAAACAGACTTATTTTGAGCCTTTAAAACAAGACTCATCTCACTTGTATCTTCCTCCAATTCTATCCAGTCAATGTCTCTATCCACTCCAATGTTGACATCTTGGTCCCCAGGTATGTCTGGTTCTACAAGTGTAGTTTTTTCTCAATATTTTCTTCAAAATGTGTTTTTGTTTGCTGGCTCTCATAGCGTCACCCAACAATTTCTTTTCAATACCCCTAGTGGTGTAACTGCGAACCACTACATTACTCTTCCCTTTATCAATTTTTCCCTTTCCTTTGTCCTGTCTGACCTGGTCCCTGCTAGAGAATGGATCAGAGTGTGCAGCAGGTTTCTTGATTCTCTAGGATAGTGGTTGGCTATCTTCCTCACTATCATCTCCTTGAGCTTTTTCCTCTGACTCAATAATGTTTACAGGTCGAATCTCACTTACTGGAGTTTCGTCATAAACAGGCTTCCTAAGGGCCAAAGTCAGATCAGGGGAGGTTGGTTCGTCCCTAATATATTGGTACCCATCCCTCAATTCCAAAAGATTTTTAGCCACCCACCCTGGTCCTTCAGCTAGAATGTTGGAATTGGTTCGTTTTTCTTTAACAATCACTCCTTCAAAGTGTTTTCCTGAAAGAGAGGAGGAAGTGTGACCAAGTGGAGAAGTGTTTCCTTGGTCTTCAGTGGTGCTATAGGAGGGTTCGATAGGGTTTTTACTGGGGGGATGACTTGGGATTTTGGACTCTATTGGTGCAACCATGATTAGATGAGCTGCAGTGGGAGAAGAGGGGCAGGGTTTAAGAGCGAGAGGAAGATGGTCTGAAATAGTTGCTGACTTATGAGAAGGAGTCAATGGAGGAGTATTAATATTTGGTGATGTACTGGTGTCATGCTCAACACTAGATTGTGACACAGAGTGTTCTGGACTTCTAGACATGGTGGAAAAAGAGCTTTATAGATCTGGAATTTGAGAGAAAAGGAGGACGAAGGAGAAAGAGAATGGAAAGGCTCAAGTGGGTTTCTGATTTGATGCAGAACAAAAGGATGGAAAGTTAATGATTTTAAAAAAGGAAGGTAGGAGAAGCTTCTGATCCCTGATTGGTTTCGAATCTTCGGGGAATGGAATGAGATGATGGCTATTCAGGGAAAAGCTGAATCGACAAGACAGGTCCTGGACATCACATTAATGAGGTGAGAGATTACGAATAGAATACATACCTGGTAGTGAACCTGGTCCCTAGGTGATTCGTTTCCAACTCCTTTTTCTTTCCATATTATGCCATTGTTGATCTAATACCCTGAAAGTATCAAGTTGATATTTATGGATTGTGAGTAGTATTTCAAATACTTGTTATATACCTTTTTAGCCATAACCAGCTTGAATCTCCGTGATTTGCCTCTCCATCACTTGATTATTTGAGTAGCTTCAATTAGATTTTTTAAACATGTCTGGACAGTCTGCTTGTGGTAATAGGCTATGCTACATGCCAATATTTGTATCAATGCGGCTTGGGAAACTTTAAGTAGGTAGCATTTGACCCCTGAAGCGCATTGCATACCCATAAAGGCTTTCACATAAGTATAACCTAGATCCTCATGATCACCACACAGAATCAACAAAAAAAATCATTTCGAAAAAAAATCTTCAAAGTTGGAAGTTTTTAGGTCCCTTCAGTCATGTGCTTCAAGCATTCACCTTTCCTGCGTCAACATTGACTGCTTTCATTTGACCATTTCTGCATGAATTCAAGATTCAGTTTTGGGAACCCATTTTAATTTGAGCTCCCAGTAGACAGATAGGGGCCTAATTACAAACTTCCTGGTCTAGAGTGGTAGAGATCTGGTCCTTTGTTTAGGCTTAGGACCTGATGTCTCTAACACTTCCTTCATTTTAATAGGATCAGACTTCCACTTGTTTAAGGTCTTTCTCTGTATTTCGCAGTTCTCCTTTTGATGTCCGTTTCTACCAGAATGCACGCAGAGAGGATGTTGAGCAACAGGCACACCCTTGTTGTGATGAATGTACTGAGAATCGATTTTGTCAACATATCCCAAACCTCTTTTTCCAGAATTCCAGCTGAACGACATTTCTTCCAGAAGATTGGTTGAAGTGGTCCACTTCATGGATTTCTGCAGATCTTCCTTCACTTTCATCAGATCCATCTCAATCACAGAGTTTCTTTCCAAGGCCAAATTTAACATCAACTCAGCCTCCTTCAGTTTTTCTTCCAAGACACATTCATTTTCGCTGATCTTTCTATTCAGCTTAAAGTCAGTCTTAAGCACTTTTTGCTTTAACCTAAACATTTCAAAACTGCATAAAAGCTAACCCAACTTAAAAGCACCTAATATATTTTTTTTCCTTCTTAAGTTCTGCATTTATTTGTCATTCTTAAATAGAGATTTCAACTTCTGATGGCGAATCCTTCATGCTCCGACTTCGACCATTCAAGAATATTAAAAATTACAATAAATTCTACTTCTACTATAATACACTACAAATAAACACTCAAATTGTAGGGGGTGAAATTACATATTATGGGGATCAATTACCTTTGTAATTTGTTATTATGGCAATTGCAGCAACCCCTGCAATTAGCTCTACCACAATTAAGTTGTGGGAGTTTCTTGCCAACCCCTGTTACCATAAAAGGGCATTGATTGGCAGGGGTTTTGGCCCACTCAAATCAGTGTCAATAAAGTTAGTTTTCATATTTAAGAAGTTGAAACCCATGCAATTTGTAATTTTTACATTACAAATAACGGATGCATGGAACTTTAGCAATTGTCGCTATGATTGCTGCCGCTAGTGTCACTTGGCTGCAAAAAGAATACAATTTTTGTCATTAAATAAATTCCTACGAACAGACAACTAGTAACAAGGATTCTAACAGAAGCATTAGAACAAGCTGTGAACAGTTTAATATTAAGAAGTGTAAAACTTGAAAGAGCTTACGTGTGTTTACTTCAATGTGGGCAGTTTACTATTAAGAAGTTTGAGCAATTTGTTGGCCACAAAGAGTTTCACAAGCACCAATACTAGAACCCAATGCTCTATACCTTAGAGGAAATAGTGCTGAGGTATTGCATCTGTTATGCTGCAATGTATATTGTAACGAAGATCTTAAATAAACTTAGGAAGCACAATTTCTCACGAACTTCAAAGTTGCAAAAGTCAATCAGCTCCAACATAAGTCCCAGATTACAATACAATGGCTGGTTGTTAGCCATAAACAATTGATAGAATAAGCCCCAAGCACAAAAGAAAATGAAAATGGGTTAGAGGAGTATTAGAAGACAATGAGTTCATGTTAAAGATAAGACAACCTCTTTTTTTAAAAAAACAAAACACACTATTCAAAATCTTTTCTTTTCATTTCAAACATTATTTACCTATCATCTAACAAATGATCCCAGACAACACAAGAAGGAAAACCAAAACCAAAACAAAACTCATGCTATCAGCAGCTATGCAAAGAGAACAATGTGTCTAATTACAAGTCATTTCTCCAATAAAAAGGAATGAAATAACATACAATGATGTTAAGTACTCAAGTATTTGCATGTGTGTATTATTTTGATGACTAACAAACTATATCAAGGAATAGGTAAGACATCCGGCTGGTGTGTAATATCTAGTGGTGGATAACAACCTGTAAAGCTTCTTTGGTTGGTGAAAATTCTTTCATAGTTGTACTAAAGGACCAACGTTCCATAAGCTGAACCATAGCAGCATAAAAGGCAGAAGTCCAAGGTGTGAAATCAACTTTTTCACATAACAAAAGATCAAAAATATTCTCTAGTTGAATAGCTTCATATTCTTAGCTTTCTATACACAATAATAACAAATCCAGACCAAGGACCCGATAGACTATATTTGTTGTTTTGTATCGAGTGAGTTGTAATAAGCATCTAACATGTACTGTCACTCCTCACATATAAAGGAAAGTGATTAGTTCTTCATCAGTGTGTTTTGTGTGGAAACATACCTTGGGTATAGAGTTGTAGTCTGAAGCTATGTGGATGCGTGGTTTGATTCTAACTACTCAAGTGATGTAGGGTAGATTGACGCTAGGTAGGTGTTGCTCTTAACTTGTGCTAGCTGGATAAGTTGTTTGTGGTGTAAGGGAAAGTAGAGAAATATGGTGTGTGTTTTATTTCTTTACTTTGCTCTTAGTAAATTTGGGTGTTAAATCTTGTAGTGACAGGTCGTGGTTGTTCCTCCCTTGAGCAAGGAGTTTTTCCATGTAAACATTATGTGCATCTATATTCTGTTATCCTTTACATTTCCAGATTTCTTTTATTCTCTATCAACGGACCTAATAAAGTATCAAGCTAGGGGCACCTTAATTCATCATGTGGTATCAAAGCAGAGTATCTCTATCTGGTTCACACCTTGAGATTCTCTGGGAAGATGGATGCTCCACTAAACTTGGAGGAAGGACAATCATCCACTAGACCACCAAGGTTAAATGGAAAGTACTATGGGTGGTGAAAAGGGAGAATGCATGATTTCTTGATGGCTGAAGAGAGTGAGCTATGTGATATTGTCCTAGATGGATATATTCCTATGACAGAGTTGAAAGAAGGCGATATAACCAAGTCGGTTCCTAAAACCAGACAACAATACAATGAAGCTGACAGGAAGAAAATAGAAAATAACTACAAAGCAAAAAAATTAATAGTGTGTGGAATAGGAGCTGAAAAGTACAACCGGATCTCAGCTTGTGAATCTGCTAAAGAGATCTAGGACAGCCTCAAGAATGCTCAGAGAGCAGTAATAGACAGGAGAAGGGACTAGGTATCAGACAAATACAAGAGGAAGGCAGCTGCTGATGAGATTATGATAAAGGCATTGGGAGTTTGGGGAAACTCCTCTAGTGGATCTGAAGACAAAGAGCAACCTGAGGACGCATTTATGCTTGTTGTTAAAGAAGACGATGAGGTCTATAAGCACTTATTTTAAGATAAAATAAGCCATCAATTAGAAATCCTAACATGAGGCTTTTGGATAATAAGCCAATCCAAACAGACTGTAAGAGCCTATTTGGATCGACTTTTAGCTAATGTTAGAAGTTTCACTTATTGCCTTTGGCTTATTTTTGTTATTTTGGCTTAAAAACATGTGCGTATAAGAATTTTTTTATATTACCCAAATACTTCAAAATTATGTAAAAGTTATGTTTGCTTAAAAGCACCTAAGAATAAGCCAATCCACATCTACATTTGCTCAAAACAGATAAGAGTGTGAATTTATTTCATGACCAGAGGCGAATCTAGGAATTCCAGATAATGGGTGCACCATTACTTTATTTTTAAAAAAGGAAAAGTTTGATGTTGTTGGTTGGAATTGAACCCCCAACCTTCATACTAACAAACAACCCATGAACCAGTGAACCAACTTGTCATTTTGAGCATGGGTTCCTTTCGCTAGTATTTAATATAATCTTTAAAGAATTATACAAGTAATATACTGAATTTAGTCGGATGACCACGGGTTCCCGTGACCCAAAAATAGGGCTAAATCATGACTTTATTCATGATAAGTAATATTGGGATTTCGAATCTCTTACGTTTCAGCAAATTCCATTTTCTAGATTCTTGCTGAAACTAGATTGGACTTGATGTACTAAATTTTCAAATTTGATGTTCTTTTCTAGTAGATTGTAGCTGATAAATCGAAATGTGAAGTATTTGTATTAGAGTGAAAATGGATTTTCATGAGCCGGAGTTATATGGATGTTACTGTATGGAAACTTGTACACATGCCCAAAACACAGATAAGATGTTACTCATATGAGT
The DNA here is from genome assembly GCA_026153255.1 of Solanum medicagineum. Classification (NCBI taxonomy): domain Eukaryota; kingdom Viridiplantae; phylum Streptophyta; class Magnoliopsida; order Solanales; family Solanaceae; genus Solanum; species Solanum medicagineum. The sequence goes on along the minus strand of JAPFFP010047182.1, from coordinate 781 downwards.
GTGCAGATTAATTAAATACTTCTATACACCAACTGTAATAGATAGATGGATAAAGAGACATAAATATTTACTATAAGCTGGGAACTTGATCTTTCTGTTGCCTTTATGTCGTGCTTGATTCATGATCGTCCACAGTAAATTGTTGAAATACATTTATCTTTTGGATGCAAGATGATAACATAATTTGTCCGTTTCTATGCGTAGTGCAACTGTTATCCCTCCCCCCTCCCCCGATATCAAGGTCAATCTTGATGAGAGATATGGGCATGGAATTGACACCAATTGCAAGCCAGGAACCTTCCAGGACTTGGACACCTGTGAGAGCAACAACACCGACTTGCAACCCAACTTTGTAATGACCCATTAGGTAAATTTGAAAATGAGTCCTCTTGATTTCCTAAAAGATTTATCTAGGAATTTGTTCAATTTGGTAAAGTTTGGGACCAAATGTAATTTTTTTTCTAATTGTGGTCCTTAAGATTTATTTGTTGTGGGATCATGGGATGTGGTGCTTTGTGATTGGTCCAAGTGGGTGAGTTGTGCCTATATATATATATGCCTTCATCTCTTGCACAAAAGAACATCCAACACCTAGAAAAGAATAAGAGAAGCAACCAAGGCAGCTGAAGAGTAACCTCTCGGGTTACTATAGCAGAAAAAAATTCAATTTTTTTGAGTTTTCTATTATTTAACGCTTCAAGATCGGTATATTGGGTCTCCTAAGTGGCGTGGTGGCGTTGGTTGGTCAAGGAAACGCTTGGTTTGACGATTAGGAAGATTT
>JAPFFP010047181.1:0-10512 GCA_026153255.1 Solanum medicagineum | reverse complement strand
CACACACATATATATATATATATATATAAATATAATATTTTATTTATTGACCTAATATTATATATAATTTTTTATTTTTTTTAATAAAAGTTCGATTCTTTGGTGCACTGAAGTTTTGAGACCCCTACACTAAACCGAAGAATTGATTTTTGAAAAAAGAACATCGACACTGAACCGAACTGAATTAGTTGATTTGGTTCAATTTTTTAATTTTTTTGTATTGATGCGCACCCTAATAAAAAAAAATTTAAAAAGTCAATTTTTTTGTAACCTCCACCGAACCGAAAAATCAAATTAGTTTGATTTGATTCAATTTTTTGATTTTGTGGTATTTATGCCCACCCTAATAAAAAAAAGAAAAATTAAATTGTTTTGCCACCTTCCCCACCCCCTGGGTCCAAATTATTTTTTTTAAAAAAAATAAAGACAAATCGTGCACACAAATTTTTTTAGAGCAATTAAGAATTTTTATAATGAGTTGCAGGAATCTATGGGTCTATATGGGTACCCATATTTTACCAATTTTGATCATATTTGTATGAACTCTTAAAATAGATCAACCCTTATTTACCCATTTAGAAAATATGAGTGATCCATTAAAATAAATATGGGTAAAATGGGTTCCTTTTGCCTTATACGGATTGAAATTACCACCTCTACTCTCAGATCATGTTTTTCATCAAAATTAAACCTCACTTATCAGAACAAGCACTGTTAATCATTTCAGATGGTTGTTATCAAACTACCTAACAAGAAAAATCTGATGGGTATCATTTTTCCACAAAACTAACATATGTCATAGACTTTAGTACAACATGTTACTAATATTACGTATATATCGTAGTTGTGCTAGTTCAACAAAAAATAAATGTCCTTAGGGAAAGAACACAAGCAAAAAAATTCCTCTAACTCAAAATTTAGGATAGTCATAGGCCATGGTTACTCAAACTTTACCGAGGCCTATAACCACCCACACCCCATCGAAAAAATTTGCATTGTCCTAAACGCAACAAAACATAACTAAATCAAAGCATAGGGGTCACAAGAAAAAAACCTGGGCGCCTAAGCCCTAGTCTCCACCTTGGGTTGCCTCCCAAGCAGCGCCTAATTTAATGTCGCGGCACAACTTGGACAGTTTGGTTACTCAAACTTTACCAAGTGCCAAACTTCCATCTTCCAATCATTGGGCCTCTTCATAGACTGAAAGATATTGAAGATGACTTCTTCATCATTCAATCGAAACTTGAGCTGGCCGAATTCCATATCCACTAGTGCTTGCCTAGTGGCTAGGAAGGGTCTTCCCAAGATGATTGGGACTTTGAAGTCAACTTTGCAATCCAGGCACAAAGCCTACGGGGAATATGAATTTTTTTCCACTTTAACAAGGACGTCATCCAATATCCCCACAGGCGTTTTCATTGTCCTGTTAGGCATCAACAATCGCATGTTTGTTGGAGTAAGCACTCTCAAGCCTAAATTTTTGAATACTTCAAGAGGCATTAAATTGATGATGGTGCCTAAATCACATAATGCCTTTGCAAATTCGACATATCCGATGGTGCTGGGTATGGTGAATGCTCCAGGGTCTTCTCTCTTTTGCACTAAATACCTTGTTGCTATCGCACTACAATGCTGAAGCTCTTGAGAGAGCTCTTGGCTTATAATCCTCTTTTTCACCAAGTCATTCATGAATTTTGCATATCAGTATCTTCTCCAATGCCTCAATGAGAAGGATGTTTATGCAGAGTTGCTTCAGCATGGAGATAAAGTGCTAAAATTTACCTTTCTCTTCCTTCTTTTTGAGTCTCTAAGGGAAAGGAAGGGGAGGTCTAAGTATGGGTTTCAACTTCTGTGGCGTCACTACAACATCAAACACCCCCATCCTTAGCGCTAGCATCTTTGATCTCTACATCCTTGCTCTCAATCATCTCCTTATTAACTTTATCATCATCAACTGGCATCGATGGGTCGATGGTTCGCTTGCCACCACATATCATCACTGTCATACACTGCCCCTCATTCTTTGGATTCTTCATCATGCTACTGGGCAATTTACCTTTCTGGTGCTGGTTCAACCAAGTCGGCATCTGACCAAATTATTGCTCCAACTGCTTGACAGCAACATAAGGAGACTCAATTTTCTGATTAATGTTAGAGATTTCAGATTTCATCCCCTTCAAGGTCTCATCCTGAATGTCAGCCTTCTTCAATAATCAGTCGAACATCTTCTTAATTCGAGAGCTACCAGCACTAGTGTCTCGATTGTCTAGTGGATCATACGGACAATTTTTGTAACCATCTCTGCATCCCCTATAAGCATCTCTGTCTTGTGCCATAGTAACCTCCTTGATTGTTGTCTCGAAAAGTGTCATCTCTATTAAAGTTCTGACCTTGGCTCTAATAGTCATAATTGGACCATTGGGCGTTGGTCCCAGAAAACCCCCTAATTGATCAGTGACAAAGCAAGTGTCCTCCTCATAGTAAGGCTCCTTATACATGGGTGCTCATGAAAGCTGATGATTTACTGCATTCATATGCTCCTAACTTTGATTCATTAACAAACCCACATTAGTACTAATCCAAGTAAGCTCTTGCAATTACTCCTCATTTATTTTTGTGTGCTTAGAATTAATACTAACTAAGAAAGAGCTCTTAGTCATCGATTTGTCCCTCGCCCCCCATGAAAGGTTTGTCTTGACCACTCTCTCTAGTCGTTCAGCTACAACGGGGAATGGACAATCTAAACCTTTTAGAAGGGCAGAATCAAAGTATGGTGTTGAATAAGTAGGTGTAATTGTTGAGTTCTATGTAGGTGAACTCAACGGCTTCAGAAATGAGTCTTTCATGATAGAGTCAGCAACAGCTTAGCTATTTTCATCAAGGGCTCAATAGAAGATTTCTACCAAGGCATCATCAATGATCTTGTAGTCAAGAACACTCCTCTGGCACTTTGTAAACCTCTTCCATGTAGTGCAAATCGAATCATCATGCAATTGCTCGAAGTTGTTAATCTGATCCTTCAACTTCAGCTTCTTTGACCTAAGAAAGAACATCTCCAAAAAGGCCTTCTGCATTTTTGTGCAGCTGGTGATTGTACTTTGTGAGAGTTCGAATTACCACAGTGTCACTTCGCTTGTTACAGATACTGGGAAGACACGGAGCCTAACAACATCCATGGACAGATTCTGACTTCTCATCATACTCTTGCAGACGAAGACAACGTTGTGTAGATGGTTATGTAGATCCTCTGATGGTAAGCCCGTGAACAACCCTCTATTTTGCAGCATTTGAAGTAGCCCACTCGAAATGATGAATTTTGTGTCATCTAGTGATGGAAGTAATATAATAGCTTCGGTGACATCTTTCGTTATAGGATCAAGCCTGTATTGATTCCATGTGTTAGCAGCAACTTGAAGATCCTGTGGTGGATTAGCATCCTCAAGTGGTGGTGGATTGCTGTTGTTGTTATCATTATTATTATTATCATTATCATCATCATTATCATCATTATTATTATCATCATTATCATTATTATTATCATTATCACTATTATTATTATTATCATTATCATCATTAGTATGATCATCATCATCATCATTATCATCATTATCATTATCATTATCATTATCATCATCATCATTATCATTATCATTATCATTATCATTATCATCATCATAATTATCATTATCATTATCATTATCATCATCATGATTATCATCATCATTATCATTATCATTATCATTATCATCATTATCATTATCGTTATCATTATCATTATGCTAAAGTCATCCACAAATACTTTAACTTATCCTCATTTTTCATTTAGATACCTAAACTAAGGGTTGTTCCTTATAGACACCTCAACCATCCATAACTTAAACCCCCTAAACATTTTGTTCATAGTTTGCCATTTGTAAATGGCGCGTGTACGTACGTGCAGATGACCTGGACAAGTCATCCATTCATAAACAGCCACGTCAGCTCTATGTTGTCCATCTGCCACATCAGATTATAAAGGGGTCAAAATCCCCAAATCTCTTCCATTCTCTCTGCAACGACAAAGGTAAAAAGACATCCATTTTCTCTGCAATGAAATCCCATCCACTCTCTCTAGCCAAGTCCCCTCTATTGCCGGTGATTTTGAATACAAAGTTACAGACTGTCGTCGATCCATCTTGAAATGTCTCCTTCTTGAAGTGTCGCCGATCGTTCTTGACTGTCCCCGATCTAAAAAATAGTGGCATATTTCCGTGGAGCAAGAGCAACTAACAATTGTCTTTGTGTTTAGATGAAGTTTGTTTCGGTTCGAATCTAGATTTTGAGTTATAAGCGCCTCAGGTTTACTTTGTTTCTGTTGTTCTGGTCATCATATAAACTGAGTGCTCCTTCTTTGCTAATGTCGTTTTGTTTCGATTTCACCCTCTCTTGTTCTGATTTTGAAGTTTATGTCGTAATCTTTTACCTCTTTCGAATTCCTCTATGATCTGTTGGGTTGAACTTGTGATACATGCTGTCGATTTTGACTTTCCTTTGCTATATTAGAGCATGAATCAGTGCTACGTCCATGTTTATACATCTAATTCATAAATTGGTTGCTAAACTTCTTGAAATGAGTGTTATTTGGTTTGAGTTGTGTAAGAAAGAGTTTTTTTTAAAGTCTGTGTTCATCTTAATGAAGTGTTTAGTTTCTGGTGTAAAATATATTCGGAAATTGCTGTTTGAAAGTTATTTCTAGTCCATCTTACACTTGAATTTGGTCCTGGATATCAAATCTAGCTACTTCTTTGCCTTTAAGTTTGATAAAATCGAGTTTCAGTGACTGGATGGTGTTTTTGATGTTTTTTGATTGGTGTCACTGCGTAACTCTAAGATATAGCAATATATACCCGTTGTGGCTTTGATATATGCCTCTGTTTTGAATTCTACATCTTTAAAGGGATAAAAAACTGGTTTAACCCATGTTATTGCTGCTGGTTTGTTTTTGCTTTGTTGCTTCATAGTAGGTGCTACTTCACTTAGCAAGAAAGAGAATAGCCTGTTGTGCTCTGGTTTGTGACGCGTGTTCTTAAGTTTTCTTTCTCTCGATTGAACCATTGTTTCCATCCCCACCCCAACTCCTTGCTTTAATCTTGTTCTTTTTAGCATATCAATACCCTTGATTGATCCCATTTGGTCCCTTATGATGTATGAAGTTTGTTTTTAAAAGTCTCCTCTCAATTATATGTTGGATTTCGAACTCGGAACATGTTTTTGCGTTTGAGAGTATTAAGTTTATTTCTTGGCTGTCACCTACACCCTCCCTGTCTACTGTTTTGGAACCAAATTCATTTCTAAGCCTACGTTTCTTAAATAGTCTATATAGTTCTAAGATGTCATCGCATTTAATAAAACCTGACATTTTGAATTTGTTTAGTTGCAAAGGAATTGAAAAGCTTGTTCTATGCATTACGAAATGTGCATAATTATTTCACTTTTCAACTGTCTTGGAGCTGAAATAGTATATTTTCTTTTAATCTTCTTTCACTGTTAAGGGAAATATGAGTTATTTTCTTTAATTTGCACTAACTCTCAACTTCTCCCTCTCTTACTGTTCACTTGTTGAGTTATAAGATTTCACAGGCTTGATTCACGACTTGGAATATCTCTTCCTTGGTAGTTTCATAAATACACTTTCACGAATTGTTTTGGGCTTGTAAGCATGGTTTTGTTTTTGCATTAGGTTTCAAATTTGGTTTGAAACAAAGCTATGAACAGTATGGGGTCACTGCTCAATTTTATTCTTCCTGTAAACATGAGTCTGTTTTGATATATTAAGTCATATGTCCACCACAAAAATAGTTCATTAAAATGTATATCGTTATTTTAGTTCAACGTCAATGGGTGATCGATTTCACTACCTTTGTTTTGAAATTTTAATTCTTTTCTTAGTGGCTAATGGTTATGTATTTAATGTGATTTTTCATATGCTCTGAGCAATTGCCAGTACTGCATGAGTTCTTCTATTTTTATATTTAAAAGTCTGTGTATCATGTTTGTTGCCTTGCAAACTCTATTAGTTTGTTGAATAGTTCTTGAATTTATTTTACTAAGTTTCTCTTTATTAGTTTCTTGGTTTGCATCAGTTTGTGTACTAGTTGCTGCTGCTGCACCTATTAGTTTCCTGGTTTGCATCAGTTTTGTTTAATGCTGCACCTTGGAGTTTACTTGGTTTCTCTTTACTACTACACTGCTGCACCTTGGAGTTTACTTACTTTCTCTTTACTACTACACTGCTGCATCTTGGAGTTTACTTAGCTTTTCTTTAATACTTAGTTACTCAGTTTTGTTCATTGCTGCTCATTAGGTTTCAACTTAGTTTCTTCTTTTGCATCAGTTTTGTTCACTGCTGCACCTTGGAGTTTATTTAGCTTCTCTTTACTACTACACTGCTGCACCTTGGAGTTTACTTAGTTTCTCTTTAATACTTAGTTACTCAGTTTTGTTCACTGTTTCTCATTAGATTTCACCTTAGTTTCTTGGTTTGCATCAGTTTTGCTCATTCTGCACCTTGTTCACTGCTGCGAGTTTACTTTATGTTACTTTCTTTGGATAAAATTTTATGTTCACTTGGCAAATTGCTCCTAGATTACCAGCCTTGCAGGAAACCATATTGCTAGTCTCATCATTTTCTAGTGTGCTCTCATTCACAGGATGAACTTCTCTGTGAAACATTTTAAGGACCTACATAACCAAAAGCTATTGAGAATACACTTGATATCTACTCTGAGTTTGCTTGAAGGCTGCTGTGAGTTACTTTGTGAGGCTGCATTTTCTTACTCAACTGTTACAGGTTACTGTACATTGCTGCTAAAACAATGTGCAGTTGGTTTTGACTATTCTTGCTGGATTCTTTTTGGTCTTATTTACTACTCAATACTGCTTCTTTACCAATTCTAATCTTTCTTTTTTTACAGTCTGGTACATCACGTGAGATGGTTCTACATAGGCCAACAAATTTGAAGAGTGCTTCACCAACCAATATAGATATTGGTTTTAAACCTTGTGGCCTAAGATGGAATGGAAAAGATGCAGTCAACACCTCTGAGTTGCAACGTATGAGAGCAAATAAGAAAACATAGTGGCAACAACTTGTGAAACCTCAAAGAAGTAGTATATATGGAATGCAAATGAGACTTTAGGCTATGGTTTTTGAACAATGTAATATTAATACTTTAAGTTTATTTTTGAACTCAAGATATTTTTTTAGTTTACTTTTGAACTTGTGTAATTTGTTTTGAACTTCTTATGTTAATGCTACTCCATCTTTGTGATATCTCATATTTTGAACTTAATGAGATACTAAACAAACCCAGCCTCAATTTCTCAGAAGAGTCCAAAAAGACGACCTCTAATAACATTATGCATTACAAATATCATGCAAAGGGATAGATAAAAAGTGCACAACAACCATCTATCACCAGGCTTGGCAATGATAAAATCACCTTGCAGTAGGATGCTGGCATCCTCTGACTCAAACTTCCTGTGCTCTAAAATATTACCAAACCAGAACAACATTTCACGCATCAAATTAGCTAGAGAAAAAGAGAAAAAACTAAACTACATTTCCTAGTGTTATATAGCAGCTTCATCAACTTCAGAATGAAACACGAAACTAGAAAAAAAACTAGTTGTAATATCCCTGCAGAAAACATAAATCTCATCAGAGAGACGACAACATCATCAGCCAATGCATTCCTGATGTATTAGTTCAGAAATGGTGGTTATTTAAGATAGGGAAGTGTCATTATCTTTAATAGTGAAGGATTTTGGCTCACAAAAATCTGCCATTCGGATTTGTCAATCTTTCCCTCCTTAAACACAAACTAGTAAACTAAACTAAAACCACAGCAGCAAATTAGACTAAAAATTCTAGAAGAACTAAACACAAAGCAAACTAAAAGTAAACAGTGAACAAAAGAAACTAAAACTCCAACAGTCAGCAACAAACCCAACAATAATCACCACCACTACATATATCCGCTTCTTCAATATTCACTGAATTTTACGACATATTCACTGCTCGAAAATATGAATTCGAAAGTTGCTGGGTTAGGAATTCGAAAATAAGAATGCTCATAATTTCTTCAACTCTTCACTTCACTGCCTCTAACAATATACAAATCAAACAGAAATTGTGGAGAAGGAGAGCACGGAGGAGGAGAAAGACAGACCCAAACAAAAATTAGGATTCAAGAATGGAGAAAGGAGAAAAAGAGAACGGAAAAAAAAAACCACAATCAACATGTTCACAAATTGGAGATGGAGAGTCCCGTTTGGACTTTTAATGGTGGAGATGGAGGATTAACAGTAATTTTAACATGGAAAAGAAGCTTGGAGAGCTTCTCACGCTCCATTTTTGGGTGAGGTACACGCACAGTGCCAACTAGGACAAAAATGTTTATAGGGTTTAAATTATGGATGGTGGAGGTGTCTATAAGGAACACCCCTTAGTTTAAGTGTCTAAGTGAAAAACAAGTTAAGGTGTCCACCACAACCATCATCATCATCGCCATCACCATCACCATCACCACCACCACCACCATCAGTATCATCATCATCATCATTACTATGATTATTATCATTATTATGATTATTATCATTATCATTATTATGATTATTATCATTATCATTATCATTATTATTTTTATCATCATCATCATTATTACATGATGATAATCATAATCATAATAATCATAATAATAATAAAATAATAATCATCATAATAATAATCATCATGATGATGATGATCATTATGATGATGATTATTATGATGATTAATGATGATGATCATTATGATGATGATCATTATGATGATGATCATTATGATGATGATGATTATGATGATTATTATTATGATTATTATGATTATTATGATTATGATTATTATGAATACCAAGTATTGAGCAGGACCTTTTTAGGGCTGTAGGGCCTTTTACAAAGCTGGGATTTATTTAGTCAAATATATTTTATGCAAACTGCGAATTAATTGTCATAAACCCAACCAGGAACATCCCTAGGCAATTCAACCAGCCATACAGGACTTATCAACGGAATTACGAGGTTTACACCCAAATTAACTCATCACTAACCATGTCGAGAACACCCCTTTTAGGGCTTATCAACGTCATGATTTAAGCTTAGTTTGCTATAAAATTATTTTAACTAAACCCATGCTCAAACCTTAACCCCTTCAAGACGAGCTCTTATTTTAGAGTCATCGCCGTTTTCACTTATACAAATATTCAAACACAGTTTCAATATTCATATTTCTAATCCTATTGTGATATTCACGAGTTTCCAAATATGTTGGGTCCGAATATGATGGGTTCAAAGCTGCTTGCTTTATAGTCTTTTTTGTCCTAGTACTTGGTCGAGGAATCTTTGTCCTTTTAATCCATTGCCTTCTTTTCTTGGTTTTCTCCAGAAAAAATGGCATATGCTTTAGTCCTTAACATTTCCTTTATCATTCAGATATTCTCTAGTAAGAAAATCTGGTAAACTATTATCAATTCCTTTTTTATATTCTATTTCAAAATCAAATGGAGCTAATAATGCTTGCCATCTTGCAAACATTTGTTTAGACACATCATGTTTAAAATCTTTATTAAACATAAATTTAGCAGCCTGACAATCTGTTTTAATTAAAATTTTTTGATTATATAGGTCTGTTTGAAATTTTAAAACACATCTAACAATGGCTAAAATTTCTTTTGCTACAGTGGCATAATTTTTTTGGCTATCATTCCATTTTCCTGAATAAAATTGTATAATATAGTCTTTTCTCTCAACTGGGGAATATTGAGTGAGAATACCAGCATAACCTATATCAGAGGCATCTGTTTCTACAGTTTTTTTCCAATTTGGATTTGCTAAAGTTAAACAAGGAAGTTGTTTTACTTTGACTTAATCTTTTTTACAACTTCAGTGTGTAAATTATTCCAAGCAGGAGGATCTTTTTTTAATCTTTCATAAAGAATAGCAGTATCATTTGATAAATCCTTTATAAATTGAGAAATATAATTTAAGCTTCCTAAAAATCTTTGTAATTGAGTTTTATCTGTTAAAACATCCGAAAATTTAGATGCAAATTCAGTAGTTCTATTAATAGGTGTAATAGTCCCTTTTCCAATATTATGTCCTAGAAATCTAATATTACTTTAGAAAAGACACATTTTTGGCTTAGAAATAACTAATCCATTTTGAATAACTATTTTTTGAAATAATTCTAAATGCCTAAAGTGTAATTCAATATTTTTAGAAAATACCAGAATATCATCTATATAAACAATGATAAAATCTGTAAAAGGAATAAATATATTATTCATAATTTTCTGAAATTCTGAAGGTGCATTTTTTAATCCAAAAGGCATAACATTCCATTCAAATTGTCCTATGGGAACATTAAAAGCAGTTTTATACCTATCTTGTTCAGTAATCTGTATTTGCCAATATCCTGATTTTAAATCAAATTTA
>JAPFFP010047180.1:0-10513 GCA_026153255.1 Solanum medicagineum | reverse complement strand
ATATACTTAGGTTTAAATTACACAACATTCACGACAAAATTTCCCAATTGGATAGTTATCCTTAATTTAACGGATTACGGGGTCTAATATCATATCAAATGGATAACCATAATCATAAGCTCCAAATGCAACACATAGTATATAGATCTGACAACAGTCTACAAGATGTCCAGCAATGCCTCTAGTCATAAGATGGACGGGAGCCAAGACATGTCCCGGGCTCACTCTCAAAGTAAATAACATAAACTAAACACCATAGGTAAAGGAATAGTGGTTTTTCATTGAATGATAGGACTTACAACAATAAGTATCTCAAGATCCAATCTAGCCGTTATATGGTTGAAGAAGAAAATCTTTGGTCCCTACATGGTTAGATCATCTAGGCAAAATTATGCGTCAGTACGTTTGAATGTACTAAGTATGTGGGCATGGCAATGCATATGGCTTGTCAAACTTGCATTCAATGTTAGATGACAAGGGCACATAATATAGAAAGAGATTTATAGCAATGAATATAATAAACAAGACGCTATGAAATTTATGATGCATGAAATGCAATAATGCTCATATATATTGGGGATGAGACTTCAACCGACATATAAGACCAAGTGAGCTATTACTTGGTATCCCAATGTTATCCCCATATCAGATAAGAGAAGGTCTACTTGCCAAAGATAAACCATACTTCTCCTTATGGGCCTCCCATTTCATAGAAGTAACTTTTCTTACGGGCCTCTCATTTCAGATAGGATTTTCATATTATTTCTAGTGAGTCATGCATCAACTAATGGGATGAGCCTCAGATATTTCTAGCAGGTCATGCCTCAACTAACAGGATGAGCCTCAGATCTCAAAATCTATGCTAGCACATAGCTCAAGAGAAAGGAATAAGACCCTTGGGGATAGCCCTGACGCCTCCAATCCCATCGGTGCTAAGACAACATCTCACAAGACTACTTATACATGTACATACTTTCAAAAGAGGCAATAGTCATTTCAAATCCTTTCAATGCATATTTAGGCTCATAAGTCAAATCATAATTCATAATCGTGATAGTCATGCGTAGGAATAGCTCATTCATATATACAAGATGGTGCAAGCACCCAAAATGCTCAAAGAGCCATAATCATAGACATTTATGTGATCATATTTTTGTCATAACCAATATCTTATCAAAATCATATCATAAAACATAATTGGGTTTAACCCACGTCATAATTTCCATAAAAATCCAATGTTCTTGACTGCATATACCATGAATGATGTGAGAATAACATGGATAATTGAGTTTCAAACTTAAATCAATAATATAATATGAAATTGAAGTGAAATTCATAACTAAAGCCACATCTAAATCATAATATAAATCACCATGCATAAACCAAGCTTTCAAAGGCACATGCATCTTCATAACTTCATAACTTTAATGAAAATCATCTCATCTTGATCCTTATGCTTCTATTTGTGAGCAAGAAGTACAAAAGATTATTCATATGCAAGAATTGTGAATCAAATGCCAGATGTATTCACCGATTTAAAAGGATCATGTCTCACCTCTACGAGAAGTAGAGCAGTTGAGAAGAAATAAAGCTGAAATTTACTCCTCGAGTAAGAAATCTGAAATTTGTTCATATAATAGTAAATCAAAAATTTACTATAGCAAAAGGTACATGTCATAGTAAACTTGAAGTTTACTCATTCGACATATATTGAAGAAATAAGAGATTCTTTAAGATTGCTTGTTCTCATGATAAATTGATTGGATCAACTAATATTGGGACTGAATTCCCTGAATTATGAAAGTACAAAAGGTGAATATGGGCCCGTTCACCATCATGTGTTATGTGAAATTGCTGCATCGATGAAATAGTAACATGTAAATTTATTGTCAACCTGAATTTTGGCATTCGTAAAATTATTTGTGCAAGATAATCTAGTTAAGAGCACAACATTCAGAATACGAAATCAAGGTAATTCATCTTGATAATATTGATAAATATCCAAGGCAATTGGCACTAAATATCTAAGATAAATGGCCAATCATTGCTTATAAGAACAAAGCTTCATTGTCTAAAATATGTCAAATTGCAGACAAAAATATGCATCAATCTAATACATTATGATGAAATTCCCCTTAATTGATTTATGGTCAAGGACCTTATAATTTTCATCTAATAATTTTGGTATGCGGTATTATGATTAATGAATATACCATGATGCATAAAAGATGGATTCTCCAAGACAGATTGGAATATATGTTAGTTTGTTTAAATAAGGGGGGGAAATAATGATAAACTAAGAGTTGAAATACTACATTTGAATATCTTTGAAGGATAGAGTCTATGACATGCATGAAACATGCAATTAATATCAAATAAGATAAATCTTGAAAAGGAGCAAATGATCCAAAATGGTCATAATAAAGAGGCAATATGCTCTTGAAGAGCTTATAACATAACACTTCATGAAACCTCATGAGGAGGGTAGCTACCTGAAATAATGAAATGATGAGATTTCAACAAGTTATGACACATTGCAAACTGACAAAAAGAATATTTTGTCTATGATATCTTTGATACAATATAGCGCAATATTGTAAAAGATTATGAGGATCTAAATCTTATGATAAATTAAAGCATGCTCTAAATATCAAGTAGAATGGTGCATCTTGGTAAGTGCAAAGCTTATTTGACTTGCAATCTAGACACTAGAAATGGCATGCATTTAATATTGAATATTATCACTAGACAAAATTGATATGAAAACATTTGAAGGATTTGAAATGCATGAAACATACGCAAGTTCTTTAAAAACTTATTTATAATCCTCATATTTTTTTAGAATTAATCAAGAATCTTTGATATTATTATGCAAGTTGATAACTTGAATTGAAACTCTTGAAGAGTTTTCAAAAAGCAATAAATTGTTTGATTAAAGAAGTTAGAGTGAGGAACTTCTAAAACTCTTTGATCCTAGGAAGGATTTATAAAGGAGATAGAACAAAGCACATTTCGCCAAAACTTTTCTATACACATAAGCTCCAAAAGAATGGTGATATAAATGTGCAACAAATTCGTTCAAGTGACAATGTGGCTGATTTGTTTACTAAGTCTCTACCAACTGCAACTTTCAAGAAGATGGTACACAAAATTGGAATGCGAAGCTTCAAGTCCTTCGATTGATGTTCTGATTAGGAGAGTTAATACGCAATGTACTCTTTTTTTCTTTTCACAAGGTTTTGTTCCATTGAGTTTTCCTCATAAGGTTTTTAATGAGACATCAAATAATGCATATTATTAGATATGTGTACTCTTTTTCCTTCACTAGAATTTTTTTCCCACAGGGTTTTATCTAGTAAGGTTTTTATGAGGCACATAGTCTAGTAAATAGACATTCAATGGGGAGTGTTATAAACATATTCTATTTATGGTGAATGTCTATTATGTGAATTCCTATAAGAGTTAGGAATCCTACTTAAAGACCAATTCGGTTTCTTATTTGGAGACCAAGTCAGTTTTTTCCCTATAAATATAAGGGCTTCCTTCATTGTAATATACATCTGAACACCTCAATATTATTCAAGAGCAATAAGAAATCTTCTCCCTTCTCCCCTACTTTATTCTTTGTATTGTTTTATACAGTTTCATAATATTGATTGTTTTTTTATATAATAAGTAGGGTAGGGACTCTTAGAAAATAACTTTAATCTTATGGGCTTCTATATAAAAAAAGGAAAAAAAATACGATAACCCTAGGGACTCATAATTAATAATTTCCTCCCTTAAAAAAAACTATTGGATATGCATAGAAGAAAATTTATTGACTTATTTATAATTTTTACTTAGGAGACAAGTTAAAGTATTCCATTACTAGCTATGTGAATTACATTAAAGTCTCTAAAAGAGACGCAAGACGTAATATGCAACATATTTACTTGATGATCTTAGTGGTTTTGTTAGATTAAACAATGATATGATTTTCCTTTAATATAGTAATTTTGTCCATGATAATATTATCATAATACAATTTACCAGATCATGTAGGCACCTACTCAATTCTAATTCAATAGATGAATTCTTACCATCCATTTCCCTTTCAAAGATAATTTTTTGAAAAAAAATCTCATCTGTAAAAATAAATGAATGATCAGAACTCATCATTTTTATTTTATGAAGTTCGAACTTCTCAAGGACTTAATCTAGATATATATAAGATGTTATAGTATAAAGTAATGAAATTTACATGTTGTAGAGTTATGATGATGCCTCCAAGAATAGACAACAGAGGTAGAGGACATCCTGCCAAGCAGAATGTTAACCCACCCGAGCCTCAAGGACATCCGGAGCCCATGGATCCAGCTGTCTCTGCTGAGCAGCCCCCATAAACTGAGGTTTCCAATGCTGAGCTTCGCCAGGCTATCCAAGCTCTAGCTCAGGCTGTCACAACACTTGCTATGAGGCAAGGAGCAGGTCGACAGGATGCACAAGACATATTTAGAGTCTGACAAGTCTTAAGGATGAATCTACATGAGTTCATAGGGTTTGCATCTAACGAGGATCGTGAGAACTACATAGAGGAGCTTTAGAAAGTGTTCCAGGTGATGCATGTGGCTGATGCTGATAGAGTAGAACTAGCTTCCTACTAGCTCAAGGGTGTGGCCAGGCTATGGTTCGACCAATGGAAGAAGAGTAGAGGAGAGGAAGCCCCATTGATGACTTAAGCAGTGTTCGTGGAAGCTTTCTTGGGGCGTTACTTTCCAAGAGAATGAAGGAAGGCCAAGGTAAGAGACTTCTTGAATCTGAAACAGGTCTCTATGACTGTGCACAAGTAAGCGCTTAAGTTTACTCACCTATCTTGCTATGCTCCTAATATGGTTACTGACATGAGAGGGAGTGTGGGGATATATGTTGATGTACTGAACAAAGGGCCAAAGAAAGATGGGAGGGGAGCTATGCTTGTGAGCGACATAGACATCGGGAATTTGATGACTTATGTGTGACAAGCCGATGAGGAGAGACGACATGATAGGGAAGAGTTCAGAAATAAGAGAGACAAGACATCCAACCATGAGGTTGGAAAGAGAGGGAATGGTAACTAATTCCAATCAGGGCCAGCACTATCATCTGTTAGTGCACTTATGCCCAAAACAAGGAATGATCAGAGATATCAGAATTTTGGAGCACAAGGATCTCAATCATAGGCTAGTGTGATTCAAGGTTCACAAGGTAAGCCACCATGTGGTAAATGCGACAGATTATACTTGAGTAGATGTCGAGAGAGGAGTGATGCATGTTTCGAGTGTGGCCAAGTGGGTCAATCCAGAGAGAGTGTATAAAGTGGGTTAACCGGGCTCAATCTTTTGTACCAACCCCACTTTATGACCCAAGCCTAGGGCTTATACGTGACATGATGAATGGAAAGTCCAAAGACAACCCAAATAAACCTTTTCGGTCATTATGTACACATCCTTGGTTGCAGAAGCAAAACATGACAATAACAAGAGAAAATTATAAAAAGGGAAGTGGGACTAAGGGAAGTCTTTCACAATGATAAAAACATAGGACAAGTCAAGCTCATAAGCATAAATAATTACACTATCCAACGACACCTCTACTAGAGAATGGAGCAGGGGTCAAGACACTTTCTGGGCTCCCCCTCATGATAATAAGTATCCAACATAAAGGATAAGTCTCAACATAGCATGAATGAAAATATATATTATCCTCGGAGTTGAGGACTCACCAACTAGCTTTCTTCAAGAACTGAACTAGCCACGTGGAGGAGGATGGTCGATAGGAGCTCCAGTCGTACATGGTAATATCATGTAGGCATAGAGTATGCGTTAGTACTTGGAATATACTAAGTATGAGGGGTGCAATGCAATACATAACCATAATATTCAAAATGCATACATATAGGCAATAGATATAATATCAATATGGTATGTATGATCAATGGTTGTAATAAAACATGCATGTACAACATTCAACTTGCACATAATAATATACATATGTGGGAGGAAACCCTAACCGACATAGACCAAGCAAGCTACAATTGGAATTCGAGGCATAACACCCCCTTGGCAAGGTGTCCGAGGCATGATAACCCCTCGACAAGGTGTGGTCTACTTGCCAAGGTAAACCAAACATGATCCCACTTGAGGGGAAACATGAACTAGATGGTCCACTAGTAAAGCCCTTTTAGGGAAAATAATATAATCCTATGGTAGCACATAGTTTAAAGACTAAAGACTTTATATAAGGACACCTTGAGTCGAGCCCCTACCTTAAGCCTCAATTGGTGCTAAGTCTAGTCCCACAGAATACTTGAAATAATCATAACTTAATCATAACATGACTAACTTATGAAAGACATGATAACATGGCATGATTAGCTCGTTCACATACTTGACCCCTACATGGGCATATACCATATTCTAAAGGATAAAAAACAAAACATGAACTTGACCCCTTTTAGTAGGGATTGCAATTCACACGAGGGTATAAACTTGTAACATGCTTGACCCCTACTAGTGAGCTTAACTTGAACATGAGGGTAAAACAGTAATCATGCTTGACCCCTCAACTTGACATGAATGGCTCACAAGAGGGTAGAATCTTGAAATAGGGCTCAACTTTTCACTTGTAAAAATCATTGATATCTTTCATGAATTAAATACATGCTTGGGAGCCCACAATTATCATGAAATCACTTGACTTGTAAATCATGCAATAATTCATCTTTAACTTGAAAATCCTTGTCATGTAATTTAATCAAACACTTAGTGGGTATGTGGACACATGTTCAAAATAATGCAATTCAAGAGTATAAATAAGAATGAGTAAACTCAATTCATTTCAAAGTCATTCAAATCAACCTACCAATATTATAGTAAAACCCTTATTTTGGGTGTCATGAAATTCAACTCAGAATTCATAATAGTTCATCGTTTTCATAGTTCACATCATGCATAACATCAATAGATATAAATCAACTCATGGAATAACCTTAAAATAGATATTCATGCATAATCAATCAATACTTGATAAAATCCAACATAATTCACATTTATAATGCATAATAGGAAGTATCCATGAAGAATCAAACCTTGAAATCTTGAAATTTTATAAAAAGAAGAGTGTTAGGCTTCATGGGTGAAAGGATCCATGGATGAAGACCCACATACCTTAAACCTTGAAGTTCTTGAAGGAAAGGTTGTAGAAGACTTGAGACTTGAGACTTGATTGGCTTCTTGAAATCCAATTCTTGTTCTTGAGATTATTGAATTTTAATGGAGGATTGGGTGATGTTTTGGAGAGGACTTGAGAGGGTTTTGGAGGGTTTTAGAGTTTATGAATGGCCAAGGATGAGGGTTCTCACGTTTAAATGGGCATTGGGTTATTACCCAAATGCCCTTGAGTGAAATAGGAAAAATAAGGAAAATATTACACTGGTCTGCGTCTAGTCTGCGACGCGGACCAAATGCACAGGACCACTTTGTGCTAATCCGCATCCAGGCTGCATCGTGCCTCGAAAGTGGATGCACACTAGAAATTGGTCCCATTTCAAAAGTTATTTTTCGCGACGGGTCGTCTAAAAATCGAGGACTACACTGTTCCCACTCAATTTTACCCCCTAAACAAGAATATGAAGTCGGATTTTTGAAATTATGCACCGATTTTGAGATACGCAAGAAATATATTTACAGGGCATTCTGAAACACATAAGGGGTGTTACACCTATTAGCCAGAAGAAAGGTACTACATCAAGCGCAAGCGGAGCTGCAAACCGCTTGTACGCCATGGGTAGTCGCCAAGATCAGGAGAACTCCCCAGATGTTGTGATGGGTATGATTCTAGCCATTACTCTTGATTGTTATGTTTGGATGGATACTAGTGCCACATTGTCATTTGTAACTCCTTATGTGGCTAGTAAATTTGATAGAACCCCTGAGAGTCTTCTTGAACCCTTTGATGTTTCTACTCTAGTGGGTGAGCCTATTCGAGCAAAGAGAATCTATAGAGATTATGTAGTGTCCATCCATCATAAGGATACTTTTGTTGATCTAGTAGAGTTAGATATGATTGATTTTGATGTGATCCTAGGTATGGATTGGCTTCACGTTTGTTATGCCTCTGTTGATTGTAGAGCCCGACCCGTTAAGTTCCAATTTCGAATGAACCGGTTCTAGAGTGGAATGGTGATTCTGTTGCACCTAAGGAAAAGCTTTTCTCCTACCTTAGGGCTAGAAAGCTAATTTTAAAAGGTTGTATCTATCATCTCGTGCGAGTTAAGTCCGATGATGTTGAGTCTTCTACTCTAAATCACTTCCGATTGTGAATGAGTTTCTTGAAGGGTTTCCTGAGGATCTGCCTAGAGTCCCCCCTAATAGGGAGATTGACTTTAGGATTGGTGTTCTTCCTGACGCCCAGCCTATCTCAATTCTACCTTATAGGATGGCCCCTGCTAAGTTGAAAGAGTTGAAAGAGCAATTGAGAGACTTGTTAGAGAAGGGCTTTATCAGGCCGAGTGTTTCTCCTTGGGCTGCCCCTGTCCTATTCGTGCAAAAGAAAGATAGGTCTGTCAGAATGTGCATTAATTATATGCAACTAAACAAAGTCACAATAAAGAATAAATATCCTCTCCCCAGGATAGTTGATCTATTTGACCAACTTCAGGGTGCCTCTTGTTTCTCAAAGATAGATCTCAGATCTAGCTACCATCAGTTGAAAGTGAGGGAATGTGATATTTCAAGGATAGCATTTAGTACAAGATATGACCATTTTAAGTTCTTAGTCATGTCCTTTTGGTTGACGAATGCACCTGCTGCTTTCATGGACTTGATGAATAAGGTGTTTAGACAATATCTTGGCATGCTTGTGATTGTGTTCATCGGCAACATCATGGTGTATTTGAGAGATGAGGAGGAACATGCCAATCACCTTAGAGTTGTCCTCCAAACATTTAAAGACCATGAGTTGTATGCAAAGTTCTCAAAACATGAGTTTTGGCTTAAGTCAGTAGCCTTGCTAGGCTATTTTATTTCGGGTGATGGTATTTGAGTAGATGCCCAAAAGATTGAAGCGGTTAAGAACTGGCTTAGACCGACCTCTCCGACTGACATAAGGAGTTTCTAGGAGTTTACAGGTTATTACCACAGATTTGTTGATGGATTCTCTTCGCTATCCACACCATTGACAAAACTGACTCAAAAGAAGGTCAAGTTTCAGTGGTTTGATAAGTGTGAGAAGAGTTTCCAAGAGTTGTAAACTAGACTGAGTATTGTACCAGTTCTAACCTTGCCTGATGGGACAGATTACTTTGTATATTGTGATGAGTCAAGAGTTGTATTGGGTTGTGTACTGATGCAGAGAGACAAAGTGATAGCCTATGCTTCCAGACAACTTAAGGTTCATAAGAGGAACTGTCTGACCCATGATCTTGAGTTGACAAAGGTGGTGTTTGCACTTAAAATCGAGTGCCACAACTTATATGGAGTGCATGTGGATGTGTTCACTGACCACAAGAGCTTGCAATATGTCTTTAGTCAGAAAGAGCTCATCCTGCGACAGAGGAGATGTTTGGAGTTGCTCAAGGATTATGACATGAGTATTCTCTACCACCCAAGTAAGGCTAACAATGTTACTGACACTTTTAAAATGTTGTCAATGGGTAGCACGACCCATGTCGAGGAAGGAAAGAAGGAGTTGTCTAGGGAAGTGCATTGATTGGCTCATTGAAGAGAATGATGAGGTAAGAGTCAATGTTCAGAAAGGGTCTACTTCATCTTTAGTGGTAGAGTTGAAACAAAAGCAAGACCAAGATCTCATCATACTCCAATTGAAGGAGGTTGTCCACAAATATAAAGCGGTGGTCCTCTCCAAAGGGGGGAGAAGGAGTGTCGAGATAGCAGGATAGATTGTGCATTCCAGATGCTGATGGTGTACGAGATAAAATCATAGTTGAACCCACAAATCTAGATATTCCATTCATCCTGGCGCTACCATGATGTACCACGACTTGAGGGAAGTCTATTGGTGGAGTGGAATGAAATGAGATATTGCTGATATGTTTCTAAGTGCCAAAATGACCAACAAGTTAAAGTTGAGCATCAAAGGCCATTTAGATTTGCACAGAACTTTGAGATTCCTAAGTGGAAGTGGGTGATGATCAACATGGACTTCATTACTGGTCTACCGAGGTCTCAAAAACGACGTGGTGTTTTGATATGGGTGATTGTGGATAAGATGACCAATCGGCTCACTTCTTAGAAGTTAAGACAACTAACATTGCAGAGGAGTATGCCAAGTTATGCATTTGTGAGATTTTGAGGCTTCATGGAGTTCCCTTGTCTATCATTTTGGACAGAAAAGCTCAATTCACCTCTCAAATTTGGAGATCCTTCCAGAAAGGATTGGGTACTACAGTAAATCTGATGTTAGACCCCGTAATTAGCTAAGTGGAGGTCAATCGCCCATTTGGGAAATTTGCTGTGATCGTAGTATATTTTAA
>JAPFFP010047179.1:0-10514 GCA_026153255.1 Solanum medicagineum | reverse complement strand
TAATCTCCTTAATTCGACACAAAACATGTATTCACTCGACCCTCTTAAGCGTTAAACGCACATATAGCCCATTAACATGAGATTCAAGTAATTTTAAAATTTAGCGTCGATTGGTCCAAATCATGTCATGTTCCATTTGCATTGTGCCAATATTATAAGGTGTGGGGTGTTACAACTTTTGCCTAAATGACTCACCAAATGAAAGAGTTTACCTCTTGTTCCATATGTTCGAGCCTTGCATATACCTTTTCCTTCTTGATACCTAGCTAGCCTAATCATGTGTAGTGAAATACTTTGCTATTGGCCCTAATCTATCCTTGACCATGGGAAACTTGATTGAGGCAAAAATCCTAAGTTAAGTATGGCTAACAAAAGTGTCGCTGGTTTAGGGAATGGATATTTTGTACTTTACATCAGGCTAAAAGCCTAAGTTAAGGGTGGCTAATGTTATAGTATAGTAGGAAAAATAAGGTGATTGGTTGGGAAGGAAAGGAAGAATGGAAAATCATGTACTGGGTGAAGAAAAAGAAGAAAGGTACCTTAGAATGATAAAAATAGCAAAATGAGTTCAAAAATAAGGTACAAGCTGAACGATGAAAAGAAAGTGCCTCGAAAAGCTTGAAAGTGAAGAATAAGGGAGGACAAAGTGAAAATTGTTGAGTTATTAAGGTGAAAATGTTGAAAAACAAGGTTCAAGGATGGGTTTTAGTCACTAATTTCCCAAAAGTACCTTACCAAAGCCCCATGAGCCTACGTTATAAGCCTATGAAGTCCTATAGTAGTCTTGGTCCAACTAGTCAACAGTATGAAGTGTGAGTATATGGGCAGGCCTATGGTATTGGTTATCATGTATGAATCTCATTTGCGAGAGTAAGTATGCTTGCACAGTCCCTCAACCTTCTTTGATTGCTTGTTGAGTGAAATATAGGGACTTCTTTTCTGTGAGGGCATTTGCACTACAACGTTAGCATATGACATATACAGTGATTGTGAATTTTTAATTCTCCTTACTTGTCATAGTTGGATTGTCAAATGCGTCAATGTTCTTTGGTTTGCTTGGTAGCTATACAATCAAGTTTTTAAAATGCTAGTTTGGGTACCTGAGCTGACATTGAGAGAAGTATATACTGTTAGAATGATTGCGATATGTTACTTATTGTCTATGTAGATCGAGTCATCGCTTGAGGACAAGAAATAGTTCTAACTTGAGGGTGTTGATATGCTATTAACAGACAACACATTTGATGCCTAAAACAAGGGATTTTGCAAATTCGTAATGCGAACTTTTATGGTTTTTATGTGTTTTATGTTTGTTTTTGCAGAAAATACAGGTTGGCCTGATTTTGGGAAAAAGTAGCAGATTTTGTTGAAATTGAAGATCTACGAGACTCGCTACGAATCTTAGTCCAAGCTACGAGTCGTAGGAGCTAGTCATAGTGATTAATAGCTTCAAAATATCAAAATATGATAAATTGAAGTCACTCATACGAGCTCAAGATACAAGTCATAGACCAGACCACAACTGGTAGTATGGATCGTAGCAGGTAAATCCGAAAATGCCAAGTGCTGACTACGAAAGTCCAATTACGACTTAGAGGTCACCCTACGATTCGTGGATGAATCATAATTGCTACCGACCAAACTTTTCTTATTTAATTTTAGGTTCTTTTTATAAATAGTATAAATAGTTTAAGTCAGGATTTTAAAAATAGACACTATTATTCAGATCAGATTGAGAGAGATTCTTGAGAATACTTTTTTATAGCTTTTTCTAGGGTTTAGTGTATACACTTAGGTGTTTACTATGAAGACCCAATTTGGAGATTTCAAATCACTTATAATCAAACTGCATTCTTCAGGCTTGTGATTTCAACATCAAGGTGGTTTTCTTTCTTCATTTTCTTTGGGTAATTTCTCAACCATGTTTACTATATTCATTTTTTGTGATTTTGCGTTAGTTATGAGTAGCTAAACTCACACAACTTGGGGTTGTGGGTACTATGGGCATCTAGTTTCGAATAACCTGAATTATTTGCATTTTTTTGATTAGGTATTTACAAATATTGTGCATTTTCCTTCTGAATGCTTGTGGTTTTGTGGTGGCCAACACCAAACCCCGCCAAATATCATGATCCCGACCAAGGTAGTGATGAATAGAAAAAGGAAATGGGTGACATTTTTCGATTGATGTGTTCTTGTCTAATCAACTAAACCCCACCAAGAAGAGGTTGACTGGGAATGTGGGTAACGTTTAGTTGGCACATCATGGTTGCCAACCAAGCGTCATGATGAAATTTGACCTTCAGTATCACAAGAGGGATGGAAAAACTTATGTTACAGTCCTGCATGCAATATCACACTTAAGGTTCTGTTATCTAAGGTACTTGAGTTAGTGAATCATGGGGAACACAATTCTCAAGTTGTTCCTCAAATTGATTATCTCTTTATGATTATTAGCATAGTTTGTGTAGTTATTTTATTCCAACTTGCAACTCCCCCCCCCTTCCATTCTAGAGAATATAGTTAATTGGTACTTGAAATGATTGTTGGTGACTCAATTTGGTCGAACCCCGTATTCCCTGTGGATTCGACCAATGCCTCTAGTTAGGTTTATACTTGATAGAAACCGCTTTACTGTTGGAGTGTGAACATCATTGTGTGATCTTAAGGTTGCATTGTAAGTGATATTGAGACATGGACTAAAGATTTTAATAGTGCATGTGTTGCATTTTTGGTATGTCATACGTTTGGCATATGGTTCATGTATTTCATTCCTTAGAGCTGGCCTTAGCACATTCAGACGAATGTCCCAAGAGAGAGATATTATAAGGCCCCTTCTATGATGAGTATGAAGAATGTAAGAAAATAAGCTTTGAAACTTTTTGGATTGTCAGCTTCAACAAGGGGATTCTACTAGCTGTAAGTCATTGCAGGGCCCATAAGTTGGTTCAAGGAACGTGCCAAACTTGATAAAATTGGGAACTTTCAGGGGTTCAATCTATGACTCATCAGACGATACGTAAAATCTTTTATGAGTCATAGAACGAGTCATGGAATATGAATCTTAGAAAAGGGTCTCTGAATTTCTTAAAATCTATCGGTAGGGTCTCATAGTCCTGTCTGGCCAAATTTTAAAAAGGGGCAATTTTGTCATTTCTCAGCCTTTTATGCCAATACTAGGTCATTTCGACCTCAACGGGACACTTTATAAGTCCTTTTAGCCCTAATTGATGTGCTGTCAAAATAATAAGCATTTGATACTTAAAACTTCGGTTTTTATGATTTCTCAATGCAAAATTTATGATTTTTATGTGTTTTTGGTACTTATGTTGCAGAAAAGTAGGTTGGCATGATTTTTGAGGCAAATTGCATACTATACTCATTTTTTGGGGTTTTTGAGACCCTCTACGAGTCGCAGAGCCTTCTACAAGTCGCGTAGTGGGTTTCGTGGAGATTTTCGATGAAGTTTGAAGATTTGAACTTCAGCCATACGAGACATCCTTACGAGTCATAGATCACTCTATGAGTCGTATAAAGTGGTTTTGTGGAAAATTCCAGTGAAGATCCAATGAAGGACCAGATGTTGCAGGTGAAGTCTCTGTGAGGGCAATACGTGTCGTAAATCAGTCTACGATTCGTAAAGTAGATCTGTAGAAGTGAAGTCCAAGATCTCAAGAGCTGAACATGAGACCCCGATTATGACTCGTAAACCCAATTACGAATCATAAAGGTCTGTCATATGAAGTGGCTGACCAGTTTTTCTAATTTTTTAGGACTTGTTTTTAAATACTATAAATAGTAATTTTTAGATCATTATTTAGTGAACATAGTAGATAGGACGTCATTAGAGTGCTTTTTGGGATTTTATACTTGGAGACAAAACATTGGAGAGGAGATTACACTTGTTGATTCTTTGTATCTTTTTATCTTGTGTTTCTCAATGTAAATTGGGTTTGCTTGTTCTTCAATCGATTTGGGTAAGTGATTAATTATGTATTCTCAATTTATATTTTCTTCATCTACCCATAGAATGAGTAGCTAAACCCAAAACTTGGGGTTGCGGGAACCATGAAGATCTAAACAAATAAACCCGAATAATTTGCAATTCTTGGAATGGGTATTTACATGTATTAATAAATTCTCTTCATTTTGCATGTTTTGTAGCGGTGGCCAATATTAGAACTTGCCTAGTGTTACATTCTCTATCTAGATGGTAATAAATAGGAAAAGAGATTGGTTAACAAGATTCGATGATGTCTTCTCATCTAATCTACCGAACTAGACCAAGAAGAAGTTGACTTGGACTACAGATAATTGTTAGTATTACACACTATGGAGATGGGCCAAGTTACATACTAAAATTTGCCTCTCACCTTTGACCAAAGGGCGTGGTGAACTTAAATTACCATCCTAAATGCTATACTCTAGTTGAGAATTCGGTTATTCAGGGATATTGAGTTGTTGAATAATGTGGAACACAATTCCCAAGTTGATCTCCGTTATTGATTATCTCTTGTCTTAGGTAGTTTACTTTAATTTCGTATCAATCATTATAACCCCTCTTTTTGGGGAATTGAGTTAGTTATTACTTGAATTGTTTATTAGTGAATCATTTTGGAAAGTCTCTGTATTCTCTGTGAGATTTGACCCTGACCTTGGTTAGGGTTTAAATTTGACAACAACCCCTTTATCCAACAAAAGAGAGGTATAACTTTGGTGTGATTAAAGATCATGGCGCCATTGCCAGGGAATATGACTAGACTTTGATTGAATTCACTAGTAATTGTAATTCGAGTGTTAATTTCTTTGTTCCCTTTTATTTTACCTTTGTTTTTGCTTTTGTATTGTTTCTTTGCAGGGTATAATAGGTAGTGTATGCCTAATAGTAGGAGTCAAGGAAATCCCGTAACTCCACTTGATCCAGAGATTAACAAATTACAAGGAAAATGGCTCAAGAGAATACCAACATCGCAGGTAATGCAGCCTTGAATCCGAATGTTAATGATAATGATGATTGGAATGTCAACCACAACCTTTGGAGAATATCCACAACCTTGGGATTACAATGACAATGCTTACCGATGGAATCAATATAGATTGAACCTTATGGCTATGGATGTTACCGGGGCTATTGTGTTGATGCCACTACAGGCTAACACAAAGTTCACTGTTTCTAGTTGTTTGCTTCAAATGCTGCAAAACCGAGGATTATTTGCTAGCCTACCAACAGAGAATCCACATAGCCACTTACACAATGTAGCATTTGTTTGCAAGAGTGTGATAGAGACACAAAATCTATCCATGAATGTTGTGGGATTACAAGTTTTCCTATTATCTCTTACGGGTAATGTTGCGTATGGCTATCTGAGTTCCCACAAAATTTAATCACTAATTGGGTGGATTTACAGAGCGCTTTCTTAACAATGTTCTTCTTTATGTAAAAAAGTTTAAGATGAGGCACCGGATCATCAAATTTCAGCAATTCCATGGTGACTCACTCATTTCTACATGGGAGCAGTTCAATGAATGCTTGAGGAGTGCACCAGGTCATAACATTTCAGATGCAACACTAGTAAACAGCTTTAGGCCATAACATTTCAGATGCAACACTAGTAAAGGGCTTCTATCGAGGACTAAAATCAAATAGTCACACATATGGCAATGCTCTTATGGGAGGTTAATTCTTAGGGAAATTATTTGTAGAAATTGTTGAATAGATAGATAAGGTGGCTAATCTTCACCGTGTGTATAGACCTATACGTGAGCAACCAACTAGCCACATGGATGACTACGATGGGAGTTCGAAGCAAGCAAAAGTAAGTGTAGAGATTTTTCAAATGCTTGCTCAAAATAGAACCAATCTAGAGATGCTAATGAAACAAAAGCAAGATCTAACCACCCTAGCGGGAGATCAAAGATGTGAGCCATACCAAAGAGAGTGGTAGAAGCAGTTGGTTCGTACTCCCACACCAATCATTATAAGGGCAATGGCAACTCTATAGTTGAGGATATGCTTGCCCAATTGTTAAAAAGGACGAACACACAAAATGGGATGCTAAAAGAGATCAAGTCCGTTGTTGCCAAGATAAATCTCAAAATTGACTAGCATTCTGTGGCAATTGAACAACTTAACAGCCAGTAGGGACTTGTATCAACACAACTGGATCAGAATAAAATTTGCATGATGAAAGAAGCAAAGTTTGGTGACAAGGGTGTACTAACTCTTGAGGAAGTCTAAGTACTCAAGTTGTCTAAGTCGTGTCGCGATAATAAATCAGGCGCTACTTGGGAGGCAACCCAAGGATTTTTAATGTTTTAGCTTGGTTTTGAGTTTATTTTCAATTTTTGGATTCTTAGGCAGTTGCTTGATTGTGTTTGCTTGTTATTATTGACATTGGGTTTGTTTCATATAGGGTGCTAACGAATTTTATGAAGAGTATACAGGTTCAAGACTAAGCTAGTAGATTTTGCTTAGAATTACATCTGATGCAATCTCTACGACTGGGCTTACAAGTCATATTACACTTTATGACTCATAATCCTGTTTGTAGAGAACTACAGTGATCAAGATAAGTGGGCACTCCACCAACGAGTCAACTTTACAACTCGTAGATCAAACTACAAGTCATGAATGGGGCTCATAGAACTCAAGTAAGATTCTGAATTTTTCTAAGTGTTGAGAGTTCTACGAGACCATAACTTACGAGTCATAGATAGATTTACAGCTCATGATCGGGGTGTCATAGACTCCATTTCCAACCAACTTTTCGGTGAGTGTGACCCATTTTCCGGTAAGAACTTCTGGCTACACCTAGGATTTCATCATTCTCTTTCTCTTTCTTCTTCAAGTTCATCATCATCTTTGGTAAGTTTTTGGTTAAGTTTTAATCTTAAATTTTTATTGTTCTTAATTGCCTGATAATGGTGATGGGTTTGATTTTCTAAGCCTGAATGTCATGATGTATGTGAATTGTGAATGTGAAATTAGGGGTACCTTTGATTAAATTGGTTGTTTAATCCTGAAATTAGGTGTTATAGCGTAGTGATTGTTGATTGTGTACCCATGGAATCATTTATCATGTTTAAATGGGTGATATTGTACAGCTTGTGGTTGTAAAATGGTATTTTATACCATTAGAGTACGCCTTAGTGTAAATCATAATGGAAATTGTCAGAAACATATGTGCTTCCATGCTTATTCATTTATCGATGGGGTGAATACGTGTTGAAATCTTGTTTGGGGTATGGATTGTTATGTGCTTAACATGTGAGTCTTTGTGTTCTTGCTTCAATATTGTGCTTAAGTGTTGTATTGATTCTCGGGGTCTGTATGATGAACTTAGATAATTCATGGGCTTGTAGTTTCTTGTTCACGAGAGTCTTTTACGAATTGTGGATCCATCTACGATTCATAATATCCTCTCATAGGGAATTCTAGAGACCTCTACCTATTTTGACTTTACTCTCTGGAAGTTTGTACAAAATCAGTTTATGACTCGTAATCCAAGTTGTGAGCCATACCTTGGTCTCGTATAATGTTCCAGCGACCATTATTGTTTTGTACCTCTGGTTTGCGACACCGTTTTACGATTCATAGCTCTAACTACGACTCGTAACTGGCTTTCGTAAACGTTTTTTGCAACTGATCCATATATACTTTTGCTTTTTATTTCTTGTTTTTTGGGGCTAATTTAGGTTTGTTTATTTCTTTTTCAGATATCATGGCCCCTGAAATTCAAATGTGCAGAGATTGAGGCTTTTAGGAAGCAGCTAAAGGATGAGCCCGCTAATGATGAAAAATCATGTCAGCTAAGTGGGTCAGTAGAGTAACTTGATGTCATACAAGACCCAGAGGCTAGGGTACGACAAACTAGAGCAGCGGCTGCCAGAGCTGCACAGACTCAGGTTTAGAGCGAGAGTCCTTCCCAGCCTGATGAAGAAGGTAGTGAGAGGACTAGGAGAAGCATGCCCGAGATGACTAAATCAGCAGGGGATTCTAGTTCTAAGGATGGCTCCAAGGATAAAAGAGATGCTGAGTCCTCCATCGCATTTTCTTCTTTTTCAGCATTGGATGCTAGTACTCACCGGTGGTGTGTCGAGGGGATGAAGGCTAGATTTTTGGAGAGCATGCAACCCAAGGAGCAGGACAAACTCACCTACACAATATATAAGGAGCCTAGGGTTATTGATGATGGATTGGGTCGTGTCCTAGGTCTGAGGGACACGATGAAACAATATGGGCTCGAGTAGATGACAGAGGCGCTTGGATGATATGCCCTTATTCTGGTACGACAGTTTTACACATCATATATAGCAACTATTCAGCAGGATCTTCCCAAGGGGAGGAGGGATATCTCACAACCCAGATTGATAGAGGTTCGAGTGAGAGGGAGGCAGGTTGATATTTCAAAGAAGACGATCCACCGTGTACTTTTTGGTCTCGAGTACCAAGCCCAAGATCAATAGAAGACTTTGACTATAGATTAGGGCAAGCCAGAATAGCATTGATTAGAAAGGATCTGGTAGAGAGGACCAAGCTTTTGAGATGGGCGGTCAGTTACATTGTAGAGCAGGGTCAAGAGCCTGCTTGGGTCACCACACACGGAGCCTATTGTGAAGGCTTCACTTTCTTTCCCCAAAAAATTTTGGTTGGTAGTTATTAGATGCCGCATCTAGCCTACTTTGATGGATAACACTTTGACACCGAAGCAGCTGGTATTGGTTGCCAACATCTTGGCTGACTACTACATTAATTGGGCCCAACTCATAGTGGAGCAAATTCATGGGTCAGCACTTAAGACAGCAACTTCCATCCCGTTCCTGACTTTGATCTATAAAATCTATTAGCATCGTAGGTGGAGATACTTCATCAGATGGACCAGTTAGTCGAGGCCCAGTATACCTTGGAGGCAGGCAGGCCCAATAAAGGCCGATGAGAATCCAATAGCAACCCCGCGAGCACCACCACCACCAAAGTTCTCCCCAAAGCCACCACCTGAGGGTTCGACGACTGCCACCACCTATACTATTGTTGATAGTACTGATGAGAGATCCCATTAACCCGACGCAGTCGATGCTAAGAGGGGCCCGACTACAGCTGCTCCTACACCAAAGGTCAGCACTTCACAGACTTCTACACTGGGCATAGTTTATGCATCCGCTATCTCTATTCAGGCCATGGCGCAACGTTTATCACATAATAAGGCCCATTTTTCTTAGGTTATGCAGCAATATAGGCCATGAGTCCGGCATATTATTGTAGACTCAAAGGAGCGATACCAGGCATTTACCATTTATACTATTCAGGAGTGTGTTTCTTGAGTGAATGCCCGTATCGATGCCTTTGAGGCTTGGGTTCAGAAGAGGTTAGATGAGGCCTGGCCTTCAGATTTTTCAATCATACATGAGGAGATTGCAAAGCTTAGCACTAATATTACAGCTTCATTAGCGGTGCCTGTGACATTATTGGAATCTACACATACGGAGCCACTATTTGATTATTTACCTCCACGGAGCCTCCATAAACTTTCTTCGGGATGAACCCTTACATAGATGAGGACCCTGTTTAGATGAATGTATGTGCAAAGCTTTCCGAGGATGATGAGGATGAGGATGAGGATGAGGAAGAGGAAGAGGATGAGCTTGGGCTGGCTTTGAGGACAGCGAGACTTGAGGAGGACATGAGGCTAGCCCAGGAGCATGATAGGTCGAGGGGTATTATCCCCTCCTGATAGATTTCAGCTGGTGATCATACTGCCCCGCAGATGGGAGATGACCAGACGCAGCCCGAGACAGGCGTTTAGGTGCCAAGGTGTGTTTTTTGGCCCCTACCAATTCTATTTTTGCTTGATTTGGTGCATTGAGGGCAAGGCACAACTTTTTCGATGGGATGTGCGTAGTTATGGGCCTTGGTGAAGTCGAAGTAGCTTATGATCCGTAACAACCCCAAAACTTAATCCCGAGGTTTTCTTGTCCGTGTTCTTTTTCCTCATAGACATTTAATTTCTTTTGAACCAGCACATTTAGGATGTTTGGATATTATGTGTAGCATATAGTACTAATACTTATGACATATATCATGTTTTTATGTTTGGTTTTGAAAGTTGGTACCCATCAAAAATTATTTATTAGTAGTTAAATGGCAACCATGCATGTTTGGGTGTTTGCCAGTAGTTGTTTTGAGAAATAAGGGTAATTTGAGACATGAAGTATGATCTGTGGGTTGTTTGCTGATAATGTATGCAATGCCCAGTAAGTGTGAGCTTATTTTGATAGATTCAAGCATTTTTGTGCTAATTCAAAACTTGCCCTATTACTCTAAGTTTGATTGTAGATTAAATGGATTAGGAAGGGATCTTAGGCCTTTGTTCTTGAAATTAGTCCACTTTAGCCTAAAATAACCAACCAAATGATGTTTTATCCCTTTTTCTAAATATTTGAGCCTTATATGAACCAATTCTTTCTAAAACACCTAATTAGCCTAACCTTGTGTAGTGAAAAAACCTTAAGATTGG